>CM035839.1:342204768-342452193 GCA_020510985.1 Pholidichthys leucotaenia
ATGCAGCACACTGTCATAAATCGCCCTGGCTAGGGCAGGACTGACGACACCAAACGCTGGAGCTGTGAGTTGCTGACATTTATTAAAGAACACAAAATATACAAAAACACAAAACTTACAGATATGGAGAAGGCAAGGTGAGGAGAGGTGTAGCCCAGAATAGTGCTGAGGCTAAGGCATATAGAAACGCCAGAAGATGTGGGATGCATGCCAGGACTAGCACTGTACTAGCCAGGAAAAAAGAGTGAGACGGGGTCACCGTCTGAAATAAGGGAGACATAGAAATAATGTCTGATTCAGGAGACTGCTGTGAGGAGTAGCGTCACTGCAGCTTCTTAAATAGGGAAACACTAGTGTTGGGAAAGTTACTAAAAAGTAGTAACTAGTTAAGTTACTAGTTACTTCTTTTCAAAAGTAACTGAGTTACTGTTGAGTTACAGCATGATTAAAGTAACTAGTTACTTGGAAAAGTAACTTTCACGTTACTTTTAAATGCATACTTAAATCATCTTGCACACACAACAAGATCAGGGCCCCTTGTTCTTATCAGAAAAAAGAAGAAAAAACTGATAAGAAAAAAGTCTTATCGTACAGAGAAAAAATGTCTCAGATTTACACAAACCACTGTAATCAGTAGAAAGTCAGAAATTAACTAGAAATAAAGCTGTGAATTCACAGAGAAAATTTTGGACCCCCTGGTGGGCTGTTTTTGGCCCAGGAGTCATATGTTTGACACCCCTGGACCAGCCCATTAAAAATGCATATTTGGAGGATTTACTTCCATGAAATAGTTGCATATCTCAACAGCATGTAAATGAATGAGATAAAATAAAATAGAAAGCACAGATGAAAGTTCATCGCTTAGAAGAAGCTGTTCTTTACTGCAACAAATCACAGTCACTTTTTCTCTGTGCAAAAAAAAACAACAACTTTAAATGCAATTAATGTGGACATTAAATGCAAGCTTCTTGCTCAAAAAATACTCATGTTTAACCACAGAGGTAAGAGCTGTTAGGTCACCGCTCAGACAACAGGTGATCAGGGCTCGATATGAGAAGTCACCACCGCCACGGCATTTCTTCACCGGTTTGTGATGTGAACTGGAGCAGGACAGGAAACACATCCACGGAGGAGACTGTGACGGCTGTGTCAGTTACAGTAGGGCCAGTTTATATTTATTTGCTTATTTATTTGCTTACCTTTGCCTTTGGCATGACAACCTCGAGTGGCTTGAGGCCGTTGGTGGTACTGGGGATGGCAGTACTGCCAGCAGCCACCGAAACTGTGTATTCATCTCCAGTTGGCAGCTGATGAGGAGGGTGTCCAGCAACTGCAAGTTGCATGATCGTCTATTTACGCTAAAAATATCTATCCATATTAATAAAATGAGTAACGCGAGTAATACATCTGATCAAATTTCATTAACTGTAAAACATTACTGAATTTTTAAACTAATTTTGTTACACAGCACGTTACTGCAAAAGTAGTGGCGTTACAGTAACGCGTTACTTCCAACACTGGAAAACACAAATGAGATCAGGTGTGGGTACATGAGCAAGGAAATAATCAGGACAATCCGACTCAAGTGTGACAGCCCGCAAACAGGATTGACAACGGGAAGTGAACACAGACAGCTGTCACACTGAGAGAAATAATGACAACCAATAACAACTAATGAACCCCAAAACAAAGACCAGATAACTATAAATGACAAGCCTACTAAATGTACAACAAAAGGAAACTAAGGTGAGTACAAGATAACAACAAATGACAAAATAGTACAACTGAATATCATTGTAGACACAGGAGGGCAAAAGGCAGAGGTGAGGGTGGACTCAAATGTAAAGACAAGTAGGTAAATATAAGCCAAGGATACAAGCAATGTAATAACCATGAAACCAAAACAACAGGAGAGGTGAGGATAAAATAAACACAAACCAAAGAGAACATAATACAATGAATACAAGATGATTCACCAACCCATAGACAAGACTACAATAACAACACTAAGAATGCAACACAACTCATAAATAAACAGAAACAAATAACAACCCAGAGACATTATGCAGCGATGCATGAAAACCCCCAAACTAAGATAACCATAGTAAATACAAAATAAACAGAGATGCAAAATACAGGAAAAAAGACTTGAAAACACTTAGAGGCTGAGCACGGCTCTAACCCGTGCTCAGAATCATGACACACACACAACATGCTGATGTCAGATATTTGCAGAATAGAAGCTAATTTGATTGTGAACATGATGGGCATATGCAGTTAAAGATTCATATTCAAAGACTGGTATTAACTTGTTCCTGACTTTGTGAATCTGTGCTATGATAGAAATATCAGGGAGCCTAGTGGAAAACTTGTTCTTATAGAATCCATAGCAGAGCTGTTGCTACAGTCTTACCTTTTTTTGCTGAGGCATATCACTAAATAACAGTTACAGTGCAACTGCTTTGATTCATGTCATGCACTAACCCTCTCTTGTCAAAGCTTTTGCATCTAGTTCTGTGGAGTAGTTCATATTTTAGACTCTGGCGGGGTTGTTTTTGGCCCACCTGGCCTTGAACCCACACAACCCACCATGGGAGGTTTTTTTTTCTTTGTTTGTTTGTTTGCTTGGATGATCTGGTATCTGACCCTTTAGAAGGGGGTACTGTTAGGGTCCAGACATGGCGGTGCTTATGTCTTCACTTTATGTTATTTCTTCTTCTGTGATCTTCAGGACATGAGTTCAGCCATATCCTCGCCATCAGTTTATTATGTTCATCTTTGTTTTATTGTCATTCCTGCTGTTGTCTCAGATTGTTTCTCTGTGGGTTTTTTTTTTTTTTTAAATTTTCATTATCCTGGTGTGCTCTGTCTGTCTCCCAGCCTCACCCATCCTGTGCTCATTTCTCTCCCCATATGTTTTTGGTTCACCTTGATTGTGACACCTGTCCCATGTTCCATTGATTATCCCAGTGACTCTTTATTTTCGTGGGAGGCTTTGTTCAGTGTTGTGTCCTTGTCAGGTCTGTGTGATTGCACACCCACGTCCTGCTGCAAGTTTTTGTTTTGTTTTCCAATCCATGTCCTGAGTGTTATTTTGTAGTTAAAAAGTCAGCAAACTGAAGTTTATGCAAGTGGGGCTTGAATTCTGCTCCGGAGGGGCCAAACCTTGGAAGAAACAGTGTTTCCCTTTCTAGTTTTATGTATGTATAAGAGTAATTTACATTTAAAAAGGTAGTAAATTTAGTTCAAGTAAAATTTAGCATTCAATAGTCAAATTTGATCATATTAAACATAATTTCCCAACCACAAAATTGTGGCCAGTGAAAAGGCTGAGTGTTTAGTAACTTTGGAAAATCACTAGCCACAGTGGCCCGTGAACAAAAAAGTTAATGTCATGCCCTGGCAATAACCGAAAGTTGGAGCTGGATTGAGGAAGAATACTGTCAATAGTTAAGTCCATGCCTCGGAGAATTCAAGCTGTGATAAAAGCAAGAAGTGGTGCAACAAACTACTAGTGGTGTTGTGTTTTATTCTTGGTTCCATTATCTTTTCCTCAGAATTTTCCTCTGTTTGATCTAATAAATAAAATGCAATTGACTACAACAACTTTCTTGCTTTCAATTGTCTTGACCAGTGGTTCCCAACCTAGGGTCTCTGGAAGGTTCAGGTTTCCATGGCATATTTTCTTTCATTTCTTAATTGGTCTAAAAAAAATCAAATAATTTGCCATTGTTGTGTATGTGTTCTGTAGGCACCCATGCACCCATGTCACATTTTGATTTTGCTAATGCTCTTAACTGTTTCTATAATCGGTTTGATATGTTTGATTTTAGAAATCAAATACAGGAACTGCACCAAAAACTTAACAGCAATCATCGGCATTTCACTTTTAATGAAAAAAGTGTTGAAAGAGCTTTTCATGCTACATAGATTAACAAGATTGAATTCAATCCATGTTTGTGTATATAGTGCATATTCACAAAAGCAGTGTGTCATAGCACTTTCAACTGCACTTCCACAACTGCAGAAAAGGCCCCAACAATTGGGCCGTCCCTTGAGAGCAAGCACTTAGCGACGGTGGAAAGGAAAAACTAGTTCCTTTCTCTTCCCTTTTAGCAGAAAGAAACCTCCAGCAGAACCAGGCTCATGGAGGGGCAGTCATCTGCTCCGACTCGCTGGAAGGTGAGGGGATAGAAAAGAAGAAGAAAAGAACAGACACGTAGAGAGGGGAAAAAGTACTATGGGGACTCAATCTATGGGAGAGAGCAAACAGATGTTAATGAGCAGCAAACATATTACACTGATCGAAAGAAAGGTGTGAAGCCCAGTGCATTGTGGGAGGTCCCCCAACTGTCTAAACCTACAGTATTAGTAGCATAACTAAGGGAAGGTTCAGGGTCACCTGATCCAATCCTAACTATAAGCTTTGTCAAAAAGGAAAGTTTTAACCCTGTGTCGAGTCTGTTTCCCAAATCCAGCTTGACAACTGGTTCCATAGGACCAGACAATATTTGTGGTGTGTTTTAAAATGCTGTGCAAAGGAATAAAGTCCTGTTTTTTTAATTCTTTTTTATTAACACTTTTAGTTAACATCGTCGTCGTCGGCCTCCGTCGGTCTATGATGACCATGGAAGAGAATCCTAAACGTCTACTCTGCTGGAACAGCACCGCCTGTGGCTGAACAGGCCGATGCGCGAATGGCAGTCTCTGTCACACAGGTCGCACTTGTGGGTGGTCTCCGTGCTGCTAGGTCTGTGGCGGTTCTTCCTGCAGGTCCTTTTTTCATCTGCTGCAGCAGTCAGTCTCTCTTCACCCACCTTGAGCTGTCTGGTCAGGGTGCCTCTCCATTTGGAGCGGTCCGTTGCAAGGTCCTCCCACCGCTCTGTGTTGATCTCCAGGGTCTTCATGTCTGTCTTGCAGATGTCTCTAAAGCGCAGCTGTGGGTGGCCAATGTCTCTCCTGCCAGTCACCAGTTCTCCGTAGAGGACGTCTTTGGGGATTCTGCCATCCTCCATACGGTGAACGTGGCCTAGCCAGCGGAGCCTGCGCTGCCTGAGTAGAGTGAGCATGGAGGGAAGGCCGGCGCAGGACAGGACTTCTTTGTTGGGCACTTTGTCCTGCCAGGATATGTCCAGGATGTGGCGAATGCAGTGCAAGTGGAAGGAGTTCAGTTTCTTTTCCTGCCGGGCGTATGTTGTCCATGTCTCACTCCCATAGAGCAGTGTGCTGATGATGCAGGCGTTGTACACTGCCATCTTCGTCTTGACAGAGAGTTTGGGATTCTTCCACACTCGTGTGGTGAGGCGAGCAAGTGTGAAGGCTGATTTTCCAATCCTCTTCTCGATCTCTGTATCAAGGGAGAGGTTGTTGCTGATCGTGGACCCCAGGTACATGAACTGATTCATGACCTCCAGCTCGTAGTCGTCAATGGTGATGGTTGGTGGTGCTTCCGTGCCTTGCGCCAAGATGTTAGTCTTCTTCAGGCTGATGGTAAGCCCAAAGTCCTTGCATGCCTGGGAGAAGCGGTCCATCAGGGTCTGAAGCTCCTGCTGTGTGTGGGTTGCGACTGCAGTGTCGTCTGCGAACAGCATGTCTCTGATTAAAGCCTCGCGTACTTTGGTTCTGGCTTTCAGGCGGGCGAGGTTGAAAAGCCTGCCGTCAGATCTTGTGTGCAGGTAGATTCCCTCTGTTGCTGTGCTGAAGGTATGCCTTAGGAACATAGCAAAGAAAATACCAAAGAGGGTTGGCGCAAGTACACAGCCCTGTTTCACTCCGCTGCGTATGTTGAATGGCTCTGAGACGTTGCCGTCGTGCTGCACTATCCCCTGCATGTTGGTATGAAACGATTCAATGAGGCTTTGAAACTTTGGTGGGCATCCTATCTTTGGCAGGTTCTTGAAAAGGCCCTCTCTGCTGACCAGATCGAACGCTTTGGTGAGGTCGATGAAGGCAACGTACAGGGGCATGTTCTGTTCTCTGCATTTCTCCTGGAGTTGGCGGATGGAGAATATCATGTCTACCGTCGATCGCTCAGCACGGAAGCCACACTGAGACTCGGGGTAGACACGTTCGGCAAGCTTCTGTAGACGAACGAGAACAACTTGTGCGAAGACTTTGCCAACAATGCTGAGGAGGGAGATGCCCCTGTAGTTGTTGCAATCGCTTCTCTCCCCTTTGTTTTTGTAGAGGGTGATGATCTTGGCGTCCCTCATGTCCTGTGGTACGGCACCTTCCTTCCAGCACTGGCAGAGGACGTCATGCAATGGCAGCAGTAGGGCGGTCTTGCAGTGCTTGATCAGGTCGGGGGGTATGCCGTCGTTGCCGGGTGCCTTGCCAGCGGCCAAGCTATCAATGGCCTTGCTGAGTTCGTCGATGGTTGGCTCGGCGTCAAGTTCGCCCATGGATGGCAGGCAGTCGATGGCATCAAGGGCTGACGGTGTCACGGTGTTCTGTCTGGAGTAGAGGTCGAAGTAGTGTTCCACCCATCTCTCCATCTGCTTGTTCTTTTCTGTGATCATCTCCCCAGTGGAGGATTTGAGGGGGGCTGTCTTGCTCTGAGCCGGACCAAGTGCTTTCTTGATGCCATCGTACATACCACGGATGTTCCCTATTATGGCAGCGGTTTGAATGTCTTGGCTGAGCTGAGTCCAGTACTTGTTGGCACAGCACCGAGCAGTCTGCTGAACTTTGCTTCTCGCAGCCCTGAGAATCTGGAGATTCTTCTCATTTGGGTACTTCTTGTACTCAGCAAGTGCTGAGCGCTTGGCTTCAATGACGGAGGTCATCTCGGTCAACTTGGCATCAAACCAGTCCTGTGACTTCAAGGTCTTCCTCCCAAAGGTAGCCAAGGCTGTGCGGTGGATGGTGTTTCGCAGCTCTTCCCACTTCTGCTTTGCAGATTCTCCTTCTTGTGATACACCAAGTTCCTTCTCAAAGGCGGAGGCAAACTGCTCAACAAGTTCTGGTTGGGCCATCTTGCTGGTGTCAATCCGTGCCTTTCCAGGCTGTCTAGCACGATGGAATTTCTTCAGCTGCAGCTTGACCTTGCAACACACCAATGAATGGTCTGTGTCACAATCTGCACTCTGGAACGAATGGGTGATTAGTACGTTCTTCAGTGAGGTGCACCTGGTCAGGATTAAGTCCAGCTGGTGCCAGTGCTTTGAGCGCGGATGTCGCCAGGAAACCTTGTGTTGGGGCTTGGTCTTGAAGAACGAGTTTGTGAAGCACAGATCGTGATATGTGCAGAACTTGAGCAGCCGCTGTCCATTGTCGTTCATTCTGCCCATGCCAAATGGTCCAAGACAGGAGGGCCAGGAGTCGTGGTCAGCACCCACACTGGCATTGAAGTCTCCAAGGAGAATGAGTTGTTCAGAGTTGAGGATGATCCTGACAGTTGTTGCGAGATTCTCGTAGAACTCATCTTTTGCCTCTGGTGTGGCTGTCAATGTTGGGGCATACACACTGACGAGGGTGACTGGGCCTTGAGTGGTGTTCAGGCAGAGGGTGAGGAGTCATGCAGAGCCATTGCTGCCCGGTTCTACCATCTTCAGCAAGGTGTTCTTCACTGCGAAGCCCACTCTGTGTTCCCTGTGTTCGTCACTGCCCTATCCCTGCCTGTAGAACGTGTAGTCCTTCTCTCTCAGTGTGCCTGCATCAGCCAACCGTGTTTCCTGGAGAATGGTGATATCCACTCCCAGTCTCTTCAGCTCATTATTGATGATGGCAGTCTTCCTGGTGTCGTTGATGTCCTTGAGGTTAGCAGCGAGTCCTGTCATCATAGTGCGGACGTTCCAAGTTCCCAGTTTTAGAGTTGGTCTCTTTCGTTTTTTTGTCTGCCTGGTGCGAAGGTTCTCAGCCTGCTGTTCGGACTTCTCCTCATCCCCATGCACCCAATGAGGAAAGCAAGCTGTGGCGGGACAACACTTTATTGGCTGGGGGCTGCCCAGCTTGAGGCGGGCGGTAGCTGTCCAGTGAGATCCGATGATCCCTCCCACCTTCGGGAACAACCCCTGGCGCCGCGCTCTACGCCAATTGAGCGGTGGCTTATAACCGGTAACTGTCATTCCCCGTGTTTTATCTACGCCAAAGGCGAAGCTGGAGTGTCCTCTCCAGTGATCCGATGTTCTACCTTCCAGCGTTGAGTGTTGGTAGGATTCAAGCCTGGGCAGGAAGATATGGAGGACAAGATGTTGCCCATGCAGCATGTCCCCCCTCTCCATGTCACTGATGAATCCAAAGGAACAGCAGGGCTGCTACAGTTTGGCACCAGCGCCGTCGCAGGAGCTGCCAGAACGATGTTGAGAACAACAGAGAACTGCCTTAGGGGCTCCGACTCCGGATTTTTCCTCAGGGTTGACTCCCGAAGCCTTTCCCGTGACCGGGTGTGCCGCAAGGCAGCGGAGGCTTGAAATCAGGGTTTACCTTTCCCTAGATGGGCTACCTTCCCAGGTTGACGAGCCACCATCTACCCGAAGCATCTGGTTTTAAGGCGCCAGAGATCCGCCCTCGCCCCTTCTCCTATTAGTAAAAGCAGTTCTGCTGGGCTTAGAGACTAAACCACACGGGCAGGCTAGGAGTTGGACTTAGTTGTCAGAGGCTTTTCGTGACGCACGCCATAAGGAGCATTTTATGAGCACTGGGAGCTTAACCCCAGTGCCGCTCCTGGCTATGACAACCTTGGAACCAGTTAACATAAGAAACAAAGAAAAAGAAAAACGTCCAAACCCAAAGCCTACCCCAATTCAGCTACATATTAACTATCACTCTCTAACACAAAAAGTGTTTTACACACACACACTGGAAGGGTGCAAACAGAACCATAATCACAACTACAAAAAATGTGTGTCACAGACATATATTGAACACAGTACATACTCTCACATCTGCCTGAAGCAAAATAAATTAAAAAAGACGACCAAACAGTATGATGATTTCATAAAAGAACATTCAAACAATTTCCAGTATTCACAAGATGGGGACCCAGGATTCCTTCCACTTATGTTGATCTTTATGAGTATTTGGTCTTAGTTTATCCATGTGAATGACTGAAATGAGCTCCTGCAGCCAGTTTCTCAAACTTGGGACATTTGATGACTTCCAGTTTTTGAGAATAATTTTTTTTTGCAAGAACCATGCCCACTGATAGGGCCGTCTGGATACGTGATGGCAGCTTTAAAGAGTCCAGTGAACAGTCAAGTATGACGAGGTCTCTATTCAGTGTAAGAGTCCTGCGATATGCTTTGGAAAAAAAAGAAAAATATTTGACCAGAAAGAGGAGATAAGTGGACAGTCCCAAAATAAATGCAACAGTGTACCATAATTTGATTTACGTTTATCACAGATTGGAGACACTGAAGGTTAAAATTTATGTAGCATGACCATAGAATGTCTATGAATCCGGAAAAGTGCAGTCTTCCGTACCTTATTGGACAATGCAGCATTGTATTGTATTGTATTGTATGCAGCATTTCTCTCTCCCACTCTTTCTTGATACAGATAACAGATGCAGAGTCATTATAAAAGTACTTAACCAATTTAATTATGAGTTTCTTATTTTCCGGCAAAATAGAGAATAGTTCCAACAGCTCATGCCTCTCACAAGAGGACTCAAACTGTAGGATATTTTCTCTCAGAAAAATGCCTAAGATGCATAAAGCGAAAGAAGTTACAGTGGGGTAGATTATATTTTGAGCTTAACTGACCAAAAGAAGGAAATTTGTTATCAATGTAAAAATTCTTAAGGCACTGAAGCCCTTTAACATACCATGTAACAAAGGTGCTGTCCAATAATGCTGGGGAAAAGGCATAGTTATGGCAGAATCATGTATATATGGAAATATTTGGGACATTGTATTTTTCTTTAAGTTGCCTAAGAATCTTCAATGAATTTCTAACAACAAAACTAGCTTGTGGCTTTTAAAGCAGTGGCAGGATTTGTAAAAAGTAAAGAAGAGAGGAATATGGTTTTATTGACGACATGAGCTCCAACTGGTCCTGGGTGAAGGGCCAGACGAAGAATGATCAAACATACTCTCATGATGACTGTTAGAAAAAGGATTCATTGTACCCCGCCTGGTATGGGGTTACCGGAGCCCCACCCTGGAGCCAGGTCTGGGGGAGGGGCTCGATGGCTAGTACCTGGTGGCCAGGTTTTTGCCCATGGGACCAGGCCGGGCTCAGCCCAAAGGAGTTACATGGGTTCGCCCTCCAGTGGGCTCACCACCTGCAGGAGGGACCATGGGGGTCTGGTGGTATGTGGATCAGGTGACGGTCAAAGGAAGAGACCTTGGCGGTCTGATCCCAAGTTTCCTAAACTAGCTTTTTTGACGTGGGATGACACCTCCCTGGTGGGGAAGGAGCCTGAGCTGGTGCATGAGGTTGAGAGATACCTACTAGATATAGTCAGACTCACCTCAACACACAGCTCTGGTTCTGGAACCAGTGTCCTGGAGAGGGGCTGGAGCTTGGCCTACTCTGGAGTTGCTCCGGGCGAGAGGCGACGAGCAGGGGTGGGCATTCTTGTATTCCCCCCATCTTTCTTCCTCTATATTGGAGTTTTCCCCGATGGGCGAAAGGGTTGTTTCCCTGTTCCTTTGGGTGGGCAAACAGGTCCTGACCATCATTTGTGTCAATGCACCAAATGATGGTTCAGAGTACCCACCCTTTTTGGAGTCTCTGACTGGGGTGCTGGAGAGTGCTCCTCTTGGAGACTCCATTATCCTACTGGGGGACTTCACTGTACCCGTGGGCAATGGCAGTGAAACCTGGAGGGTTGTGATTGGGAGGAACGTCCTGCCCGATCTGAACCCGAGAGGTGTTCAGTTATTGGACTTCTGTGCTAACCACAGTTTGTCCATAACAAACACCATGTTCATGCATAAGGGTGTCCATATGTGCACCTGGCACCATGACACCCTAGGTCGCAGGTTGATTATCGATTTTGTTATCGTGTCATCAGACCTGCAACCGTATGTACCTGACACTCAGGTAAAGAAAAGTGCAGATCTGTCAACTGATCACCACCTGGTGGTGAGCTGGATCCAATGGAGGATGCCATTCAGACCTGGTAGACCCAAAAGTATAGCAAAGGTGTGCTGTGAACGTCTGGCTGAGGCCCCTGTCTGGGAGGTCTTCAACTCCCACCTCCAGAAGAACTTCAACCACATTCTGAGGTAGTCTGGAGACATGGAGTCTGAATGGGCCATGCTCTCCACCTTCATTGTTGAAGTGGCTGCCCAGAGCTGAGGCCGCAAGGTCGTTGGTGCATCTTATGGTGGCAACCTATGAACCAAGTGGTGGACACCTGTGGTGAGAGGGGCCATTAAGCTGAAGGAGTCCTATCAAGCTTGATTGCCTTGTGGGACTCTCAAAGCAGCTGCGGTGTACCGGCAGGCCATGCAGAGTGCAGCTTGGGTGGTTGCTGAAGCAAAAACTTGGGTGTGGGAGTAGTTTGGTGAGGCCATGGAACAAGACTTTCGGTGGGCGTCAAAGAGATTCCGGCAAACTGTCCGGCGGCTCAGGAGGGGGAAGCAGCTCCCTGTCCACATTGTATATGGTGCAGATGGGGTGCTGCTGATTTCAACTGGGGAAATCATCAAGCTGTGGAAGGAATACTTCGAGGATCTTCTCAATCCCACTGACACACCTTCCACAGAGGAAGCAGGGCTTTTGGACGAGGGGGACGACTCGCCCATTACACTGGCTGAGGTTGCCAAGGTAGTTAAAAAACTATGGTGGTCGGGCCCCGGGGGTGGACGAGATTCACCCTGAGTACCTCAAGGCTGTGGATGTTGTAAGGCTGTAATTGTTGAGACGCCTCTGCAACACTGCGTGGAGGTCGGGACAGTGCCTTTGGCATGGCAATCCAGGGTGGTGGTTCCTCTCTTCAAGAAGAGGGACCGGAGGGTGTGCTCCAAGTTTAGAGGGATCACACTCCTCAGCATCCCTGGGAATGTCTATGCCAAGGTACTGGAGAGGATAGTCCCTGGCCATTGGTCGAACCTCGGATTCAGGAGGAGCAATATGATTTTCGTCCTGGCCATGGCATATTGGACCAGCTCTTTACCCTCTCGAGAATCCTCAAGGGTTTGTGGGAGTTTGCTCAACCAGTTTGTTTTTTGGACTTGGAGAAGGCATTCAACCATGTCCTTCATAGTTTTTTGTAGGGGGTGCTTCAGGAGTATGGGGTATCGGGCTTGTTGTTATGAGCTTTCTGGTCTCTATGCGATCGTTATGAGAGTTTGGTTTGTATTGCCAACACTTGTTTGGACTCATTCCCAGTGAGAGTTGGACTCCTCCACGGCTGCCCTTTGTCACCAATCCTGTTCATAATTTTTATGGACAAGCTTTCTAGCTGCAGCCAGGGAACAGAGGGTGTCATGCTTGGTGACCACAAGATCTCATCTTTGTTGTTTGCAGATGATGTTGTCCTGTTGGCTTCATCCAGCAATGACCTACAGGTCTTACTGGGATTGGTTGCTGCTGAGTGTGAAGCGGTTGGGATGAGAATCAGACACCTCCAAGTCCGAATCCATTGTCCTCAGCTGGAAAAAGGTGGATTGTCCTCTCCGGATTGGGGACAAGCTCCTGCCCCAAGATGAGGAGTATAAGTATCTTGGGGTCTTATTCACAAGTGAGGGGAGAATGGAGCAAGAGATTGACAGACGGATCGGAGCCGCATCTGCAGTGATGCAGACATTGTACCGGTCTGTTGTGGTGGTGAGGGAACTATGCTCTAAGGCAAAGCTTTCTATTTACCGGTCAATCTACATTCCTACCCTCACCTATGGTCATGAGCTCTGGGTAATGACCGAAAGAATGAGATTGCGGATATTAGTGGCTGAAATGAGCTTTCTTTGTCGGATTGTTGGACTCACCCTTAGAGATAGGGTGAGGAGCTCAGTCATCTGGGAGAGGCTCAGAGGAGAACCACTGCTCCTCCACATTGAAAGGAGCCAGTTCAGGTGGTATGGGCATGTGATCAGGATGCCTCCTGGACGCCTCCCACTTGAGGTATTTCGTGCATGTCCCACTGGGAAGAGACCATGGGGCAGACCCAGGACTCGCTGGAGAGGCTACGTCTCCCAGCTGGTCTGGGAACGCCTTGGTATCCTCTCTGAAGAGCTGGAGGAGGTGGCTGGGGAGGGGGAAGTCTGGGCTTCTCTGCTTGAACTGCTCCCTCCGTGACCCGGACCTCCGGAAAAGCGATAGAAGATGGATGGATGGATGGATGGATGGATGGATGGATGGATGGATGGATGAGCTCCAGCTTTAGTCAGAGGGGAGCATAATTCAGCAATGCATGATCTGGAGAACCCCATTGCCAATATACCAGTGCCCTAGCATTAGCTGCCCAGTATAATGTTTAAATATTGGAGGACCCAAACCTCCCTCCTGAATAGGCCGACAAAGATATTTCTTTGACAGTCTGTGTTTTTTGTAACCCCAAACAAATTCTAAAATGACTGACTCTAACTTCTTAAAAAGTTCAGCATTAATCAATACTGGCAGATTTTGAAAAAGATGTTGAAACTTTGGTAACAATACCATCTTTATGGCATTCACTTTGCCTATCATGGATAATGGCAGAGTCCCCCAGTATTCATTATTGCTTTTTAACTTGTTGATACCCTCTAACAAGTTTACTTTAAACAGCAGTTGTGGGTTTTGGTGAACTTTAAGTCCTAATGATATAATATGATTCTGGACAATATTCACTGGACAGTTTTTCAAGATTAAATTGTTTCCTGTAAACATAAGTTCACTTTTAGACCAGTTTATTGTATAACCAGAAATTTTGCCAAAAACATTTAAATACAGTAAAAGATTGGAAATAGCCTCTTCAGGATCCATTATAGTAACAAGTATATCATCAGCATACAAAGTCACAAGACACTCTGATATACCTGCTGGGACACCCTTAATATAGGGATGACTATGAATGCCAATTGCAACTGGTTAAAGTGCTTTATTGAATAACAAAGGCAATAGGCAATCTCCTTGCCTCACACCACGACACAAACTAAATGGTTTTGATAAAATACTCTTTGTTATAACAGAGGTTTCAGGAGAGCAATAAATCATTTGGATCCAATCCACAAAAGTCTTGACAAATCCAAACCTCCTCAGCACTTAGAATAAATAAGGCCATTCAATTGAATCAAAAGCTTTTTGAGCATCCAATGTCATGACAGAAATTTGAATATTTTTACCCAAATCAGTATATGTTATATTTAACAAGTGGCACACGTTAAAAAAGGAAAATCTGCCTGGAATGAAACCTGCTGTCATGGACTGGGCTTGACTCGCTAGCCCAGTTCTTTGGCATGGTGGCTGTCGTGCCCTCAGGAGTGTGCTTTTCCCCTTAGCTGTCTCTAGGCTCCTCCTGGGAGGCGCTGAGCTCTGCTCAGCTGTTGACAGCTCAGCCATGCCTCTCGCTTGCCAGTCCATACCAACTGGCTGCCTTTCGTTATTTTCTCCTCCTGGTTTGTGCACACCTTGCATACACACAAACACACACATTCATTTCCATCCACGTGCTCAGATTCTCATGCTTACTCCTGCATTCACACACACTGACACACCCACTCAGCCTCACTGACAGCTTCACGCACACCTGTCTCCACTCACACTCTTCCACACTTTCTCTCTCTCTCCTCACAGGCATGCACTCAGCTTGTTAGTGTTCCTGTATTTAAGAATTGGGTTTGCTGTTGTGCATTGTCGGGTGATTGAGGTGTAAACCCACTGTTGCCTTCATCTGTTAGTTCTCCTACTTTTTCCCTCGCTCAGTGGACTTCGCGGATTGCCTCGGACTGCTCAAGCTGTGTGAGTACCATTTGTTTCGGCCCTTCCGTCCAGTCCCGTCTGGCGGTTCCTTTTCTGGGCATTTTCTCCGTTCCTCCTCTGCAGCCCCGTCTGCCACGGAACATTTTTCCCTGTGTTTACTTGTCTGTACTGTTAAGCGGCCTTGAGGCATCCTTGTACTCCCTTGGCTCTCTGTTCATTGTTTATTTGGACTGTTATACTTTTGTTCTGTTCAATAAATTGCAAACAATGTACTCCTGCTCGTGGGTTTTTATTGCTCCTCCCTCATACAGACAGGAATTCATGACACCTGCTTGATCTGGGTGGATTATTGTTGCTATATGCTTACTCAACCCATTCACTAATAACTTTGTTAGGATCTTATGATCTAAATTGAGCAAAGAAATTGGCCTGTAGTTTGCAAGATCAATAGGATCTTTACCTTTTTTCAAAAACAAACACAAATTAACCCCATAAAGTGAAGGTGGAAGTGTTCTCTTTAAACAAGAGTCATTTATCATTCTAAGTAGGAGAGGTGCTAAAATTTCATCAAAAGCTTGGTAGAACTCCGCTCCAAACCCAAATGGCCTTTTTTTTTTTTTTTGTACTTATTTTGTACCCGTAGGTAGATTTGTTTTGCAGTCTGATGACAAGCCACCAGCTGCCGGTCGCTGCATGCACAAGCGCCCCGTATCCCTAACCTGCACGTTTTTAGCATGTGGGAGGAAACCGGAGAAATCCCGGAGTAAACCCACGCAACACGGGGAGAACATGCAAACTCCACACAGATCACTGTTGGCCGGGGGCAGGGATTGAACCCACAATCTCATGATCCCCTGGCCGAGGGTAAAACTGTGCTGCCGCAGTGCTAACCACTGCGCCACCGTGCGGCCTTGCATATATTTACTTATAGGAAATGTCTTGTCTCCACTAACTCATCAGCAGAAAAGGCTTTTTCCAAATCTAGCTTATTTTTCCACATTTAACTGTGGTATTTTTAATACACTAAAAAGTTGACAATAATCATTTTCTGTTGCTGTGGAAGTAGAGTCATAAAGGTCAGCATAAAACTCTTTGAAACAATTGTTCATGTCCTGTTGATCTGCAAGTATTTGTCCAGAGTTTAATTATATCTTATAAATAGCAGTTTTAGCTTGCTCCCCTTTGTCTTGAAAGTAATTTTGTGGTTTGTAGCTTAATTCAAAGTGTGTTTGTCTCATTTTTAATAAAAAACTGCGGATTTCTTCCCCAAGAACTGCGTTATGTTCAGATTTTAACGTCAATATTTTATTATGTCAATGTCACGCCGCGCCGCTCATCAACGGCGCCACCTGCTCACACACCTGTCAGTCATCAGCGGCGAGGAATATAGGCTGCCTCGCCCTGAGCTTCGGTCTGAAGCCGTAGACTTCATTTCCCTTTCATGGGCTTCTACCACATTCTCTTCAGCATCCTCGTCACCGGTAAGAAGATCACTTACCTCATCTCTCCAGTCTGCTCCCCTGTGCACAGGTGGATTCCTCGGCGGCGGACAACCCCGTCCCTCGTCTCTCCTCGCTGCTGCACCGAGCCCTGCAGGTGGCTGTCTCCCGGGCTTCCATCCTTGAAGCGCCAGTCATCTGTCCAAACAAGTAAGCTTCTCTCCCTCGCCTATTCTCCTCCTGTGTTGGTGTGTGCTCATCACCCTGTGTCTGATTTCTCCCATAGGGTTGCCGGCTGGACGGTCTCCTGCCTCTGGGTCCGAAGCAGACACCACCACCAACACATTAACATTCCGCAGACACGCACCCAAACATCCCTGTTGTTAATAAACAGTTTGAACTACTCTGAGCCTGTGTGTGTGCGTCTCCTGAGCCGAACGTTATGTCAGTACGGCTTCAGCAGAGCGGCTCGGCAGACGGCGGGCTCGCACACCGGTTTACCATCCTCGAGGCTCGGGTGGATCAGATTGTTTATCAGCAACAGGTGGTTTTCAATCAATTATTAGAATTAACTAACCGATTGAACCGCTTGGACCCCCAACAGCCGTTCCTCCCGACTCGCCAGGGTGGCGCGGCTCCTGCTGTTCCAGCGGCCGTCCAGCCGGCTCCAGTGGCACCGGTTCGGCTCACACCGATTCCGACCCCCGCCCGCTTTAGCGGTAAGCTCGGCGGAGCGCGGGGGTTCATTATGCAGTGTGAGTCCGTGTTCCACCGTGTGCCCGGAGATTTTCCCTCGGATCACAGTCGAATTGGTTACATAGGGAATCTTCTGGAGGGGCGTGCGTTAACTTGGACCTACGCCGTAATGGCGAGGCCCAGTTATGCCACCCTCACCTATGACCAATTCGTGAGGCGCTTTCTGGAGGTCTTTGACCATTCTCAAACCGAGACGGTCCAGGTCGATCGGCTTCTCGCTCTCCAGCAGGGAAGCCGGTCGGCAGCGGACCACTCGGTCGACTTCCGGGTAGCGGCGGAGGAACTGGGCTGGGAGGAACGCTCCCTCTGTGGCCTGTTCCTCCGCAGCCTCAATAGTGAGCTGAGGGATGAACTGGCTGGTCGGGATATCCCTGGGACGCTAGCGGAGCTGACGTCCTTAGCGGTAAGTTTGGATAACAGGCTGCGCGAGCGCTCCTCGGGGCGGAGGTCTTCTTCTTCTCGCCCTCGTGGAGCCTCGCCGCACCTGTTCCAAGCTCGCCCCCTGGCGGCGCCGCCAGCATCGCGTCCCGAGGAGTCGGAGCCGATGGTGACGGGCTGGACTAAACTTTCCCCTGTGGAGAAACAATGCCGTCGTGAGTTGGGCCTCTGCATGTATTGCGGAGGCGACCAACACACCGTGGAGCGTTGTCCACGGAAAGCCAGTCGGTGGGGTCCGCGAGTCACTGTTGGAAGTCTCGCGGACATCAATCGGTTAGGATCACTCACTCAATTGAAGCTGCCCATCCGTTTCTGCCATAACCCCACTGGGCACCTCACCCATGCACTGGTGGATTCGGGCGCAGAAGGCAGCTTCATTTCACAAAGCCTGGCAACCCGATTGGGCATCCGCTGCCAGGCACTCAACACTCCCATCTCCCTAGTCCATCTCTCCCGTGCCACCCTTGGGAGAGTGACACATCAAACTGTCCCCCTACCGGTCATCATCTCGGGAAACCACCGGGAGGAGATGACCTTTTATGTCCTTCCCAACTCTGTGTCACCCGTCATCCTGGGGTATCCCTGGCTCCGCCTTCACAATCCGGTCCTGGATTGGAGATCAGCTGGGGTATCGGCTTGGAGTACATTTTGCCTGGGCACCTGCCTCCAGTCCGCTGCCTGCTCGCCGTCCGCTCCTCCTCCCGCAACGGACGCTGCACCCCCGGACCTGTCCCTGGTGCCTCCGGAGTTTCACGACCTGGGTATGGTGTTCAGTAAAGCGAAAGCTATGTCTCTTCCCCCTCATCGGCCCTACGACTGTGCCATCAACCTCCGCCAGGGGGCGCCGTTACCTTCTGGTCGGCTCTACAGCCTGTCTGCGCCGGAGAAGGAGACGATGAACACATATCTGAAGGAGTCATTAAACGCCGGGATAATCCGCCCATCATCGTCACCCGTGGGGGCGGGGTTCTTCTTCGTGGGAAAAAAGGATGGGTCCCTCCGCCCTTGTATCGACTACCGGGCCCTCAATAATATCACGGAGAAGGACCGTTACACCCTGCCTCTCATGGACACTGCTTTCCACTCCCTCCAGGGGGCGACCTGGTTCACCAAGCTGGACCTACGCAGCGCTTACCACCTCGTCCGGATCCGGGAGGGAGATGAGTGGAAAACGGCCTTCCGTACCCCGAACGGCCACTTTGAATCCCTGGTGATGCCGTTCGGGTTGACCAACGCTCCTGCAGTCTTCCAGCGCCTCATTAATGACGTCCTCCGGGATTTCATTGGCCTTTTCGTGTTCGTCTACCTGGACGATATCCTCATCTTTTCCAAGTCCAGGGATGAGCACCAGGTCCACGTGAGGCGGGTCCTCCAAAGGCTGCTGGAGAATCGTCTGTACGTAAAGGCAGAAAAGTGTGAATTTTATTCCAGGAGTACGTCCTTCCTGGGGTTCATCATCGCCCACGATAAGGTGCTCCCTGACCCAGAGAAGGTAAAGGCGGTGGTGGAATGGCCTACACCTGCATCCCGGAAGCAGGTGCAGCAATTTGTTGGCTTCGCCAATTTTTTACCGCCGCTTTGTCCCCAACTTCAGTACCATCGTTGGACCACTGACCCGCCTCACGTCCCCGAAGGTCCCGTTCCGGTGGACCGAAGAGGTCGCTGCCGCCTTTGAGGCGCTGAAGGCGGAATTCTCCTCCTCCCGGGTCCTTCGCCAGGTCGACCCCGCGCTGCAGTGCATCGTCGAGGTAGACGCTTCAGACACGGGAGTGGGGGCAGTGCTGTCCCAGCGGTCACCGGACGATGGCGCCAAACGACCGTGCGCCTTCTTCTCCCAGCGCTTGTCCCCGGCGGAGAGGAACTACGATGTGGGGGACAGAGAGCTCTTGGCCATCAAGCTCGCCCTGCAGGAGTGGCGCCACTGGCTAGAGGGGGCGAACCTGCCGTTTGTGGTCCTTACGGACCACAAGAACTTGGAGTATTTACGGTCTGCCAAGCGCCTGAATGCCCGCCAGGCGCGCTGGTCTCTGTTCTTCGCCAGGTTCCAATTTTCTATCACCTTCAGGCCTGGCTCTAAGAACGGCCTGCCTGACGCCCTCTCTAGGCAGTTCACTCCCGTGGAATCGGAGGAGACGCCCCACTCCATCCTGCCCAGGTCGTGCGTCGTGGGAACCATCTCGTGGGATATCGAGGCAAAGATCCGGAAGGCACAGGAGGTGGAACCTGATCCTGGCGGCGGACCGGAGGGAAGACTGTTCGTCCCATCTGCGGTCCGAGGAGAGGTCATCCACTGGCTCCACACCTCCCGGCTCACCTGTCATCCCGGCACCTCCCGGATGATCAGCCTCCTCCAGCGGTCTTTTTGGTGGCCGGGCCTGCGGAGGGATGCAGCCCGCTACGCCCGGGCTTGCCCAGTCTGTGCCACCAGCAAGTCAGGAAATGCCCCTCCAGCGGGTCTGCTCCAGCCTCTGCCCGTCCCCGGCAGGCCCTGGTCGCATATCGCACTGGATTTCGTCACCGGACTCCCCGTTTCCAGCTCCTTTAACACCATCCTGACCATCGTGGACCGTTTCTCCAAGGCGGCACACTTCGTCCCCCTGCGAGGTCTCCCTACCGCCCTGGAGACGGCGGGCCTCCTCATCCAACACGTGGTCAGGCTGCACGGGATTCCGGTGGACGTGGTCTCGGACCGGGGTCCCCAATTTTCATCCGAGGTTTGGAGGTCCTTTTGCAACGCCATCGGAGCCAAGGTGAGCCTCTCCTCCGGCCATCACCCCCAGTCTAACGGGCAGTGTGAGAGGACCAATCAGGAGCTGGAGGCTGCGCTCCGCTATGTTGCAAGATCCAAGCCGACGTCATGGAGCAACCATCTCGCCTGGGTGGAGTACGCCCACAACACCGCCCGCTCTTCTGCAACGGGGATGTCCCCCTTCAAGGTGTCCCTGGGTTACGACCCCCCGCTGCTTCCAGCGCAGGAGAGCGAGGTAACTGTCCCGTCAGTTAGGGCGCACGTGAGGCAGTTCCGCTCCACCTGGGCCACCGCGCGTCATGCGCTTTTACGCACAGCGGAGCGCAACAGGACCGTGGCGGATCGGCGTAGAAGACCTGCCCCGGCGTACAGAGTTGGGCAACTTGTCTACGTTTCCACCCAGGACGTCACCCTAAAAGGCGAGAGGAGAAAGCTGGCACAGCGCTTCATGGTCCCCTTTCCCATCACCCGGATCATCAACCCGGTGGCTGTGCGCGTGGCTATTCCCCCCTCCCTCCGCATCCATTCCACTTTCCACGTGTCGAAGGTGAAGCTGGCAGTTACCGACCCCCTTTGCCCTCCTCCTGCAGCGCAACCCGCACCCCGGATGGTTGGTGGCATCCGACCTGGTCCGTCTCCTCCATCCTGGACTCCCGGCGCCGGGGTCGTGGGTTGCAATACTTGGTGGACTGGGAGGGCTATGGGCCCGAGCATCGACAGTGGGTGCCCCCGTCGTTTGTGTTGGACCCATCGCTCATCGCGGACTTCCACCGAGCGCACCCGGATAAGCCATCGCCAGGAGGCGCTGCTAGAGGGGGGAGTACTGTCACGCCGCGCCGCTCATCAACGGCGCCACCTGCTCACACACCTGTCAGTCATCAGCGGCGAGGAATATAGGCTGCCTCGCCCTGAGCTTCGGTCTGAAGCCGTAGACTTCATTTCCCTTTCATGGGCTTCTACCACATTCTCTTCAGCATCCTCGTCACCGGTAAGAAGATCACTTACCTCATCTCTCCAGTTTGCTCCCCTGTGCACAGGTGGATTCCTCGGCGGCGGACAACCCCGTCCCTCGTCTCTCCTCGCTGCTGCACCGAGCCCTGCAGGTGGCTGTCTCCCGGGCTTCCATCCTTGAAGCGCCAGTCATCTGTCCAAACAAGTAAGCTTCTCTCCCTCGCCTATTCTCCTCCTGTGTTGGTGTGTGCTCATCACCCTGTGTCTGATTTCTCCCATAGGGTTGCCGGCTGAACGGTCTCCTGCCTCTGGGTCCGAAGCAGACACCACCACCAACACATTAACATTCCGCAGACACGCACCCAAACATCCCTGTTGTTAATAAACAGTTTGAACTACTCTGAGCCTGTGTGTGTGCGTCTCCTGAGCCGAACGTTATGTCAGTCAAACTGTAAGAGAGTTTATATATTTCTTCCAATGTGGTAATTTCCTTATCAGTTTCTTTCAATCTTTTCTTTATTCTTGAAGACTCAAAAGAAATAATGAGTCCCCTCACGGTGACTTTAAGTGCCCCCCAGATCGTAGAGTCTGAAACTTCTCTGTTATCATTAATCTCAAGAAATTCTTTAAGATTTTGGGTCATATACCCTGAGCACTTAATAGTATGGGGTTAAATCTCCAGTTGTATTTAGGCTTGGAGAAAGAAACCTGTAGTTGAAGGGCTGTGGTCCGAGATTAATCTATTGTGATACTGTGTATTGCTTATATCTGAGACTAAACTAGCTTCCATTATAAAGTAATCAATTCTAGTATATGACTGGTGTACATGCAAGTAAAATGATTATTCTCTCATTTCGGGATGTTGTATCCTCCAAATGTCCACCATATTTCTAGATTTTATTAAATTATTCAGTGTTTGAAGCAAATTAATTGTTGGAGGTGAGTTTAAGGATGATCTGTCTGAAGATGAATCCAGATAGCAGTTGACACCCCCCCCCCCCCCCCCGTTATGATATTAAAAGCCTCATCTTCTGGAAGTAATTCAAAAACCTTATGACAGAAGGATGGCTCATCAGAATTTGGGCCATATATATATATATATATATACTGTATATATATATATAATAATAGTAATGGTCTGTAATTTTAAATTTAAGTATAAGAGGAATAGTGTTACACAATAGGATTGTTACTCCTCTTGCCTTAGATGTAAAGAGTGCATGATACCCCTGTGAGATCCAACTAGTTTTAATTTGTGCTCGGTATCTTGAGTAGTATCGGTTTCTTGTAAAAATGATAAATAATAATTGGCCTTCAATGAATTCAAATGAGAAAAGACCTTCCCACATTTAATATTATTACCAAGGCCCCTAACATTCCACGAGCTTAATGTAATTTCACTGTTCCAAAATATGGACGTACTTGTAAAGAAATCAAATACAAAACAAACAAATCAAATGCTCCAGCATTCCATACATGGATGATGAGAGTATGAAAACAAAACCAACCGACAAAAACACAAAACTGCGCGCCTCTCCACACAAATATTCACACATAAATCGACGCACACATATCCAGACCCCTCACCTACAAAAAAATTAAAAATAAAACTATATACCCCATAATTAAGGGGGAAACACAGAGCAAACAGCAGGTAGTCAAAGGTCTTGCCATAACCAAAGTAGAGCTTCACACCACGCAATCGCTCCCAGGGGGAGGAAGACGAAAAACAAAAAATGAGGAAAAAAAGCAGAGTCCACCGTCAGTTAATCAAAAGTTCATCTCAAATGCTTTAAGCCTGCTTTTCGAACACATGTTCTATGAAAGACTTAATGCCGCTTGGAGAGGTAAAAATATTTACCTGGACATTATGATGCACATGAAGCTTGGCTGGGAAACGGGAAAGGTGTAGTTTACCTCCCTTGTCCTGAGCGCTTGGACTACCTTCCAAAAGGCCCTCTGTTGTGCCATCACCTCCGCTGTATAATTCAAGTAGACAGATATCCCAATTTAGGTCATCTGTTGTTGGCAACTCAGCCATAGGATCAGTTCCTTCTCCTGGTAGAAGTGGACTTTGGCGATGATGCTCCAAGATCTGTTAGCGTCTGAGGGTTTGGGAACGGGAATGTGGTGCACCTGGTCCACCATCACAGGCTTGGCAAAGTTGTTCTTCACAAGTAACTCTGGTATTAAGTCAGCAATAAACTCTGTGGGTCTACCTTTCTCTTCACCTTCTGGTATTCCCACTATCTTAATATTGTTACACCTCAAACGCCCCTCCAGGTTGTCAATCTTAGAAGTTTTTTGTCGTTTTTTTTTTTTTCATTTCTGTTAAAGCCATCTCGAGCATCTGAACGTGGCTTTCGTGAGCTGATCCTTGTTCTTCTGCAGTAACCACTCTTTTAGCCAGTGCCAGCTGAGTATTCATAAGAGTTTCAAACTTATGATCCAAAAGGTAGAAGTGCTTGTTCATTGATTCCAAAATCCTTTCAGACATCTTTTCCGACATGCAAAACACGTCTTCCCCTGAATCAGGCCTATGAGCCGCAGCTGCATCAGATTGTTTAGCGTGCTGCTTTGTTTGACAGGTACCAGGCATTTTACTGTCAACAAAACTGAAGAAAAAGGTGATTAACAAAAAAAACTTGTAGTAAATTAAGATTCAGAATGTCACACCTTTCTTCAGCCAATTTTAACTAGATGGTAGAATAAAGAGGTAAGTATTTGCTTCCTCCTGGAGTTCAGTGAGACCTGACTACGCCCTGCTCCCCCGTCGTGTCTGCGCCATCCTGTTTTTTAAATAAGTCTTTGGAGACAGATCATGTACCTATCACCTGAAAAAGTGCTGCTGTAGTTCCGGTACCCAAATCTAATACCCATAAAGCTGTCACGGACTGTGTTTTGCTCTGTCTTCCTGCCTCTCTCTCACTCTCATTAGACTGATTCCCTGCAGCCTCGTGCATCACCTGTGGTTAATCAGAGGAGGCCTTTAAATACGACGCTCTCCCTTCACTCTTCCTGGTGACATTGACCGACACACAGCCTGAATCTGTTCTGAGCTCAATTTTTATTCTGCCTTGCCGTGTGTTGTGATTTTTGCTTGCCCTAGACCCTGAGACTCCCTGGCAATTGGGAATTGCCTGCCTGCCTGAGTTCATGCCTTACGTACCTTGACCCCAGCCTGCCTCTGGATACTGGACATTGCCTCTTGGACTGGACTTAGGAAATCTTGGACAGTGTACTCCCCCACTTCCCCACGCAAGTTGACTTACCACCGTAATCTCTTCTGCTCGTCACTCTCACTCCCTAGCACGCAGGCCTGGCCAGCCTGTCCACAACATCCCCTGGAGATGATCCCACACCACCTCAGCACACTTTCCCCTGACAGCCTGTTTCACAGGCATGGAGGACTCTCATCTGCCCCCAGCTGCTAACCCCTGTTGTAGAGTAAGCACAAAAGATTAACTTTAACAATCTCACTTAACTGCATCATTTTAACTAACCTGTCCCTCTGCTCCCCCCCCCCCCCCCATAGTGTTACCAGACTCTGGCATCTCCATTTTGCACATGTCCTTGCATAATCCTTGTAATGAAGACCATTGTTCACTTCTATTATCACTTTCTCCTGAGTCTGCTTTTGGGTCACACACCCCAACCATAACAGTATGTTATCAGCAGAGTGACCCAGCAAACAAAGGATGGAAATGAGAAAAGATCAGCTGGAACAACTGCTAGGTCAGGCCGAGTATCAAAACCAGGTCATGTTAAGTGAAATAAACTTACCGAATGTTTGACCCAGCTGGAGACCACCGTCCAGGGCCTTGTCACAGCCCTCTCCACCGTCGCTCCCGCTGCTACTGCTAGCTCCTCCACCCGGTTAGGCCAATCCCTCTTAGTCTCCACACCGCTGCGCTATAATGGTCAGTTGGAGGGTGCCAGCGGATTTCTCTTACAGTGCAAGCTCGTCTTTGATTGTGTCCCAGGCAATTTCCCCTCCGACCGTAGTCGGATAGCTTATATTACAGGGTTTCTTGCTGAACGTGCCCTCTCTTGGACCCAAGCTATTATCCAGGGGATGAATTTTGACTCCTAGACTTGCAACCTTTATTCGGAAGAACTGTCCCGGGTGTTTGATCATTCCAAGAGGGAAGGGACAGCCGCCTCCCGACTCATGACGATTCACCAAGGGGCTAGATTAGCAGCCGAGCATTCCACCAACTTTTGGGTCCTTGCGGCTTCCGTGGGCTGGGATGGCATTGCACTGCACTCAGCTTTTATTCACAGCCTTAACTCCACTCCCCGCGACGAGCTCGCCCATTTTTGGAAGGAACCCAAGTTACTTGACACGCTTATCTCCTTCGTGATAAAGCTGGATAATAGGCTATGAGAACACTCGAGGGAACAGCAGTCCAAATCTCAGCCGTTAGCTCGCTCGTCCTCACCCGACACAAAGCTCCTCCCCTTCCACCCCCCTACTCACCGGAACCTATGGCCATAGACTAGTTTAAAGTTCCTTTGGCCAAATGGTACTGATGCTGCGAGGTGGGGCTGTGTTTTTACTGTGGGCAAACAGGTCCCATGAAAGGAAAAGATGAAAAGATACCGCCCGTTAGTCACTGTAGGGGGATTAGTGGGCAATACACCTGGGCCCCTACAAACACATTTCACACTACCCATTAGGTTTTTACTGAACTACACTGAGCTTGTTAGTTCTGCCCTTATTGATTCTGGGGCCAAACAGAATTTTATTATTGTGAGTCTGGCAACCCAACTAAAAGTACCCTGCAAAAAGCTTCAGCAGCCCATAGGCGCAGTTGCTCTATCTTGCCAACACATATTTCAGGTGTCCCAGCAAACTGTTTCCATAACCATGCTGTCCTCGGGTAACCATCGGGAAGACCTAGAATTTTTTGTCCTCCCCGTTTCCACTTCCCCCGTAGTTCTAGGCTACCCATGACTCAGACTCCATAATCCCACCATTGACTGGGGTAGGTGGGCTATAAGTTCCTGGAGCCCATTTTGCCTGTCTGCTTTTCTGCAGTCATCCGCTTGCTCCCCTCACCTCCCCACTCTGCCTCCCACTGTTGAACTCATGGATTTGACCAGTGTACCTGCTATCTACTAAGATTTAGCTCCTGTTTTCAGTAAGACTTAAGCACTTTCCATTCTGCCTCACCGACCCTATGTTTGTGTCATTGAGCTCCAACAGGGGACATGATTACCCTCCAGCCACTTTTATAGCCTGCAAGCCCCTGAGAGGGAGGCTATGGATAAATATATCAAGGAGTCCATGACCGCTAGTATCATTCGTCCCTCATCTGCCCTGGGAGCCAGGTTCTTCTTCGTGGGTAAGAAGGATGGGTCACTCCGCCCATGTATTGATTTCTGGGAGATAAACAACATTGCTATCAAAGACAAATATGCTCTGCTTTTGATTAAGTTGACCTTTGACAAACTCCAGGGTTCCACCATCTTCTCCAAACTGGACATCAGAAAGGTGTACCATCTGGTCCAAATCCAGGAAAGAGATGAGTAGAAAACAGCTTTCCATACCCCTACTTGCCACTTCGAGTACCTGGTCATGCCCCTTGGCCTCACCAATGCCCCAGCGGTATTCCAGCACTCAATTAATGAAGTCCTATGGGATTTTCAGCATATGTTTGTGTTTGTTTATCTGGATGACACCCTTATTTTCTCTTGTTTCCTGGCAGAACACAAGGTCCATGTGCGGAGGGTGCTCCAATGGCTCCTGGAGAACTAACTGTTTGTGAAGGCAGAAAAATGTGAGTTCCACACCACCACCACCTCTTTTCTGCAGTTCATTATTTCTGAGGGCTAGATAAAACCAGACCCAAAAAACTGCAGGCAGTTACTGATGGGCCGATACCCACTATCAGGAAGAGCCTTCAATAGTTCTTAGGATTTGCTAATTTCTACCGGAAGTCTGTCAGAAATTACAGCACTGTAGCCTCCCCACTCACCCGCCTTACATCTACTAAGCTACCCTTCATTTGATCAGACAAGGCCAATGCAGCATTCTCCACCCTCAAGGCCAAATTCACTGACGGCCCCATCCTTACTCAGCCCAACTCGGAATGGCAGTTCATTGTGGAGGTGGATGCTTAGGACACTGGAGTAGAGGTGGTCCTCTCCCAGTGCTCGGCCACTGATAATAAGATCCACCCTTGTGTGTTTTCTCTCGGCAACTGTCTCCCACCAAAAGAAATTACAACATCAGTGACCGAGAGTTGCTGGCCATTAAGCTGGTGCTGGAAGAGTGGCGCCGGTGACTGGAGGGTTCTACTCAGCCGTTCCTGGTGTGAATTGATCATAAGAACGTGGAATACATCAGAACTGCCAAACATCTCAATTCATGCCAGGCCAGGTGGGCACTATTCTTTGACCATTTCTGCTTCAACATAACCTATTGGCCTGGCTCAAAGAATAACTAACTAACTACCCTGCACTTATATAGCGCTTTTCTAGTCACAAAGACCACTCAAAGCGCTTTCACTAGTACTAACCCTCTATTCTAAGGGCCTGTAGGAAACAGATATCTAGGGACAATTTAAAACAACCAATTAACCTAACATGTATGTCTTTGGATTGTGGGAGGAAACCGGAGCCCCCGGAGTTAACCCGCGCAGCACAGGGAGAACATGCAAACTCCACACAGAAAGGTTCCAACCACTGCCAGCCTGGGGATTCGAACCAGGAACCTTCTAGCTGTAAGGCAACAGTGCTAACCACTGCACCACCGTGCTGCCTGAATACCAATCCAGAATACCCTCTCCAGACAGTTCGCTCCCAACACTACTTCACCCAGTGAGGAGACGATCATTCCCACCTCTGCGGTCGTTGGAGTCCTCTTTTGGGGCATTGAGCATAAGGTGAAAGAGGCTCAGGTCACGGATCTGGACCCTGGGGGTGGGCCACCGGGTCGCCTATTTGTGCCTGCTGCTGTTAAGGGGGAGGTCATTCACTGGCTCCATGCGGCTAAATTTTCCTGTCATCGGGGGTAGCCAGAACTCTGTCCTCCCTTCACCGCATGTTTTGGCGGCTGACCATGGACTGTGATGTACATTGATATATCAAGGTGTCCCCATAGTGCTTGGCAAGCAAGTCCCTCAACACCCCCCTATCAGGTTGCTTGATCCTCTTCCCATCTGCAGCTGCCCCTGGTCCAATAGTAGTTTGGATTTTGTCACCGGGCTACGACCTTCTTATGGCTTCTCCATCATCCTGACAATTGTGGATAGGTTCTCCAAGGCAGCGCATTTTATCCCCCTGCACAAGTTACCATCGGCCTTGGAGACAGCTAACCTACTCACCAACCACGTCGTCAGACTACATGGTATCACGAGCAACATCGCTTTGGATCAGGGGCCCCAGTTCATCTCGCAGGTATGGAAGGCTTTCTGCAAGTCCTTCACTTCCGCCCTCCCAAGAGAGTAGACGCTTTTTCTTTCTCTCCTGCTCTGACATTTTTCCTCCCCTCCCAACTACTGGATCCCAGCTTGCTGTTGTCTGTCTGCGTCTAACTGCGACCGTCAAAAAGAAATTATGGAGTTAATAAGCTGGGCTTTGAACACAATTGACACTATTTTTTCAACAAGGAAAAGTGCTCCGGGGGAAGCTGTCTGCCCCGCAGGAACGGCTCCAGCGGGCTATTTACGTGACACAGGTAATTGGAGAATGCTGTGTCTCACTAATCTCTCTATCGAAGATATTGAAGATTTGTTTATCTTCGTAATAATGGTGATCGGGATCTTTCTGATTGGGACTGGAATTGTCCTGGTTTACTGCAAATTGCTGAAGATGGATTCAACCTATCAAAATGCTGGCCAGGCGAGGTGCATCTGTCAAATTGAAAAATTGGAGAAGACCCTGATAGCGACAAATGGAGAACTGTCTCGGAAGGTGGATTACATCATGGTCTTGCTTAGGTCTTTCCACGATGGATTTAAAGCCCCGCAATGAAGGATTAAGTACTGAATCTACAGAAGAAATAAAAAGCCTTCTCTGTGATCAGTCCGATTTGGCTCAATTTCCCCATGAAAATTCCTCCTGGCTGTCTGCAGTCTGTGTTTTCAAAATCATCGAGCATAAGGCCTTGGACAGCCAGCTGGACTCTGCCAAGATAAGGACTCGGCGCCAGCCAGACAAAACATCTCCTGCCAAGAGTCCTTGTTGTCTCTCTTATTATCATCAACACTGCTCAACACCGCACACACATTGATCCATGAACTGAATAAAGATACACACACTGCTCTCTTGTGTCTTGTTAACCCTGTGTAGCGAATGTGCATTGAGAGCTTTTTTTTTCCTTGAAATCTTAATATTGATTAATTATGTAACCAGTATTTTGAATCAATGATTTTTTTGCTCCTTCCTATTGTTCCTCGTATTATTCTTATTCTCATGCTTGTACTCACTATCCTGTTGGCAGGCGCGTCTCTGATGCTGCCGCGTCACTGGAAATGCAGGTTCATTTTCTGTGTCAAGTCAAATTCTCTCGTATGTTATCAGTGATCTGTTAATGTACTTGGCAATAAATAAATCTTTTTCTGATTCTGAAGTCCATCAGGGCCACGGTCAGTTTGTCTTCTGAGTACCACCCACAATCTAATGAGCAGGACAACCGGGAGCTGGAATCATTCCTGCTGCACGTCATTACATCCAACCCTGCATCACGGAGCACCTGCGTACCCTGGATTGAGTACGCCCATGATACTGCCACGTCTGCTGTCACGGGTGTGTCCCCCGTTTGAGGCATCACTGGGATATTAACCCCCTCCCCCCATCATAAGAGGTCACCGTACCCAGTGTCGGCAACCATATGGCCAGATGTTGCAGCTTGGGGCGGTACACCAAGGCAGCACTTCTTCGATCAAGAGAGGAGAACATTAAAAAGACCAATCGGAAAAGGACCCATGCCCCTGCATATTCAATGGGTGACAAGGTATGGGTCTCCACCAAGAACTTTCCCTTAAGATCAGAGTCTAAAAAAACTGTCTCCTCATTTTGTTGGCTTATTCACCATCTCTGCCATTGTCAATCTTGTTTCTGTGCAACTCAGCCTTCCTCCCTCTCTTCGCATCAGCCCCATTTTCTACACCTCCCAGGTCAAGCCAGTGTTTGCCAGCTCCCTGTGCTCGCCATCTAAACCCCCGCCACCACCCAAGATGGTCAATGGTGACCTGGTCTACAGTCACCCACATCGTCAATGCTTCATTGGGGTTGGGGCATACAGTTTCGGGTGGACTGGAAGGGCTATGGTCCTGAGGAGAGATTGTGGATTCCCAAGTCATTTATTATGGATGATGCTCTCATCAAGACCTTTTATGAATGCCACCCTGACAAGCCTAGGGTGATGCCACGAGGCATCCATTGAGGTGGGAGTACTGTCATGGTCGGTGTTTGTTCTGTCTCCATTCCCTGCAGCCTCATGCATCACCTGTGGTTAATGAGAGGAGGCCTTTAAATAGGATGCTCTCCCTTCACTCTGCCTGGTGACATTGACCTACACAAAGCCTGAATCTGTTCTGAGCTCAATTTTCATTCTGCCTTGCTGTGTATTGTGATTTTTTTTTTTTTTTTTTTTTTGCTTGCCCTAGACCCTGAGACTGCCTGCCCATTTGGAATTCCCTGCCTGCCTGAATTCTTGCCTTATGTGCCTTGACCCCAGCCTGACTCTGAATACTGGACATTGCCTCCTGGACTGGACATAGGAAATCTGGGCTAGTGCACTCCCCCACTTCCCCACATAAGTTGACTTACCACCGTAATGTCTTCTGATCGTCACTCTCAGTACCCAGCATGCAGACCTGGCCAGCCTGTCCACAGCATCCCCTGGAGACTACCCCGCAGCACCCCAGCATGCTTTCCCCTGACAGCCTTTTTCACCAACGTGGAGGACTCATCTGCCCCCAGCTGCTCACCCCTGCTGAAGAGTAAGCACAAAAGATTAACTTTAACAATTTCGCTTAACTGCGTCATAACTAACCTGTCCCTCTGCTCTCCCTCTATAGGGTTGCCTGATTCTAGCATCTCCATTTTACACATTTCCCTGCATAATCCTTGTAATAAAGATTATTGTTCACTTGTATCATTGCTTTCTCACCGAATCTGCTTTTGGGTCACATGTCCCAACCATAACAAAAACTTTGATGATTTTACAACAGTGGCTCTGAACTCAAGTTTATTGAATGATTTTGAAAAACTTCTGTGGGCTGAGATCTTAAAACATGCTGAGCAAAACAATCTAGCCCCATGTTTTAATCCACAGGCTTTTAGACCATTTTTGTTTGGATTTTAATCTTCCAGGCCAGATTTTAGACTTTTTAACAAACAGGACACAAAGAGTCAGACTAAACGTTGTTTTATCAGATAGTTTGCTCGCTCACTGGTTCTCCCTTTTTTTATTTTATATAAAAATGTGTCAGAGCACTTTTAAAGATAGGCTCATTTTTAAAAGACAGAGATGATTGTGTGATTGTGAGTCAGCTTCAGTCAGATGAAAAGGTTCACGGCCCTACTGTGGACAAGTTTATCAAATGGTGTGAGGACTCTTTTCTTTATTTCAACTTTTAAAAACCCCAAAACATGACTGTTGATTTCAAGGGACACGGTCACACGTAGGAGGACACAACAATTAAAGAACAGACTGTCGAGTGTTTGCAGTCCTTCAAGCACCTTGGGAGCATCAATGACTCTAAACTGAACTTTATTAGAACTGTGAGGCTTTGTGGAAAAACAGTCACCAGTGTTTTCACTGTTTAAGTAAAATGCCTTACTTACACACTGATAAAACCTTACTTGTATTGTTTTATCATTCTTTTATTGAGTCTGTCCTATCTTTTTCATTATCATCATGGTTTGGAATCCTGATCTTAAAGGACAGAAATGATTCCCATCCTTTGCATGGTGAATTCTTACTTCTGCCCTCTGGTTGATGTTTTATGGTCCTAATGTGTAACACTAATGGTTAGAGAAACAGTTTTGTTCCAACTTCAATTGTCCTCGTAGCTGCATCTGTGTTTTATTTAATGTTGTTTTACCACATCTAGTTCTTTTTATACATATATTTGTAGGTTTTAATCTCTTCTTGGTAGCAGGACACTAGAGCACTTTCTTTCTTCTGTTTTTAATTTATGTTTTTGTCCATTGTGGTGTCTGCATGTTTCTGGATGGACGCTTCCTCTTTGCTGCAGAACAAATTTACCAGTAAAGTTGACCTTGACATCACACACCAAATGATGTCTGGTGAAAAGCCAGTACCTCTCAACATCCAGATTACACCATTGCTAAAGCATGGAAGTGGTAATATACAGTTGTGGGATGTTTCTCTGCAGCAGGGTCTTGAGCACTTGTCAGGATCAAAGGAAAATTTGATGGGGCAAAATACCATCAAATTCTTGAGGAGAACCTGTTGCTCTCTGCCAGAAAGTTGTCAATGGGAGGAATGTTCACCTTCCAACATGACGATGACCCCAGGCACACAGCAAAATTAACCAGTGGTTGGATGAGAAAAAGGTAGATAGTAGATTAGTTTATTTGACAGGGACAGTGCAATAAACATAGACAATTAATCAAAGACAATCAATCTTATGTGTTGCACATAGAGTGTATAGCTATTAGCTAATTTGCAACTCTTGTCCCTGGATGGGCTTTAGAAAGTGAATGTCCTTGCATGGTGTAAACAGAGGTCAGACTTAAACCCCACTGAAAATCAGTGGAATGACTTAAATACTTCAGTCCACCTATGGTCACTATCAAATTGAACTGAACTTGAGCAGTTCTGTCCAAAATAGTGGCCAAATCCTGCAAAGTCCAGATGTGTAAAGTTGGTCGAGACATATTGCAACAGATTAAAGTCTGTAATCAAAGTAAAAGGTGGATTGTGGAAATGTGAAAATGACGAGGCAGAGTTTGTCTCACGAGTCAGGTTTATTCACATCTTCCAACATCAGCAAAGCAGAAAGAGGAAAAACACAGACATTCGTCCTTTATATATCCAGGACCTTCAAAGCTCACAGTCACATTGCATTTAATCACCAGTAACAATGCACCTTCTCTTAAATCTTATAACATCCTCCTCATAGTCTCTGGCAGACCAGGAAATCCCCCAAGGCTGTCTCTTGCATACCAAAGACTAAATTTTCACATCCTCCTGTTATCTCCAAGGAGACCCAGTTCTTTGTTCTCTCTGAGATGTGAAGCTTAAAGTGATACACATGTGGCCCACATGACCCCCCCCCCCAAACATCTAAGATGGAACAACAGAATAACAGTCTGCGTGTCATGATAAAATCATTACACATTAACCCACGTGCTGCTTGGGCCTCAGTCTCCTCCCGTATCTGCTGTAAGCAGGCTTCGCCACTTCTGCGGCGCCATCCCACTGGGGCGCTGCTGTCTTGGGGTGAGAACTGTTTGTCACTCCCTGTGGGTGTTCTGGGGAATGTCCCCGGGGGGTCTGCCGCGCCGAGGAGCCCTGGCCAACAGCACATCCTCGTCCGCCACCACAAAGGTGGGTTTGAGCCACTTTTCCTTCCTTCCTTCCAATCTTTTCCTTCCTGCCCCCCAAATCTAGCAAAAAATGTTTGTCCCCTGTTTCCAGCACTCTAAATGGTCCATCATAAGGTGGTCGCAGCGGTGGGCGATGGGCATCGTGTCTCACAAAAACAAATTCTGCGTTTTTCAAAGCCTTAGGCACAAAAACGCACGGAAAACTGTGGTGAACGGGGCCAGGCAGCGTGCCCGATTCCGTGCCACGCTGCAACTGCTGAGACGGGGAGCTATCTGGCACAGGATTATCTGGGAGAAACTCCCCGGGCAGCCGAAGTGGTTGCGCAAAAACTAGCTCAGCCGGGGAGGCTTCTAAGTCCTCTTTAGGTGCAGAACGCAACCCCAATAAAACCCACGGTAGCCTGTCCACCCAATTTGCATCCGTCAGCGACGCTCTGAGAGCCGCTTTCAATGACCTATGAAAACGTTCGCATAACCCATTAGCCTGCGGATTGTACGTGGCTGTGCGGTGGATCGTTACCCCCAGGCTGCGGGCCATTGCTGACCAAAGTTCGGAAACAAATTGAGGGCCTCTGTCGGACGTAATGCCCGACAGGACTCCAAAGCGCACTACCCATGCTGTTAAAAACGCGCGCGCCACCTCCTCGGCTGTGGTTGATGCCAGTGGGACCACTTCCGGCCAGCGCGTGGTGCGGTCCACCATTGTCAGAAGGTGTGTGCACCCCTGTGACGGCGGGAGGGGGCCTACGAGGTCCACGTGAACATGATCGAACCTCTTAGCCGGGATGTGAAATGGCTCCAAGGGAGCTCTCGTGTGTTTGTGTACCTTGGCTCGTTGACAAGCCATGCAGGCTGCTGCCCACTCCTTAACTTGTTTGCGCAGGCTCGGCCATACAAATTTCTCTCCTACCATTTTGACCGACGCACACACTCCCGGGTGCGCCAGAGAATGAATCGAGTCAAAAACCCGGCGGCGCCACGCGGCCGGAACCACAGGACGCAGTCGCCCAGTGGAGACATCGCAGATTACGGGGGGCATACCGTCTTGCAGCACCCTGTTCTCCAGCCTTAACTCTGTTGGTCCGGACTGGAGCACACGCACGTCCGCGTCGCTAACCTGATCTGCGGCCATGGCTGCATAATCTATCCCTATGCGGACTGGGGCCACCACGGCGCGCGAGAGACAGTCTGCCACTACATTCAGTTTACCCGCCACATGCTGAATATCGGTAGTAAACTCTGAGATAGCGGCCAGCTGTCTTTGCTGCCGGCCTGACCACGATTCTGAAACCTTGGCCATCGCGAATGTCAGCGGCTTGTGGTCAACGAACGCGGTGAAACGGCGTCCCTCCAGCCAGAACTGGAAGTGGCGAATGGCCAAGTGGAGAGCTAACAACTCCCTGTCGAATGCACTGTATTTTCGTTCACTATCGTGCAAAGTCCTGCTGAAAAAGGCGAGCGGCTGCCAAGCCCCGGCTACATGCTGCTCCACGACCGCCCCTATGGCCACATCTGATGCGTCAGTAGTGAGCGCTATGCGGGCCGTTGGGTCTGGATGTGCTAACAACGCAGTGTTTGCCAGGGCTGTTTTGACCTCTGAGAATGCTCGCTCTCGCTCCGGAGACCATTCGATCTTATTTGTGGGTTTTTGTTTTTTGAGTGTGGCATACAATGGTTGCATTAGCTGCGCTGCGCGGGGGAGGAAACGGTTATAAAAATTCACCATTCCCAAAAACTCCTGTAACGCCTTGACCGTTTGTGGCTGGGGAAAATTTGCTACCGCGTGCACTTTGTCAGGCAGCGGAACCGCTCCTTCTGGAGAGACGCGATGCCCCAAAAAATCAATCTGCGTCACCCCGAACTGACACTTTGCTGGGTTGATTATTAAACCGTGCTCTCCCAACCTCCGGAAAACTGCCGTGAGGTGGTTTTCGTGTTCGTCTTCGGACGCGCTGGCTACTAAGATGTCGTCCAGGTAGACGAATACAAAGGGGAGATCGCGCAACACCGCGTCCATCATGCGTTGGAACGTCTGCGCAGCGCCTTTAAGCCCAAATGGCATGCACAAAAACTCGAATAGACCAAACGGAGTTATTACCGCTGTTTTGGGTATGTCCTCAGCGCGCACTGGGACTTGGTGGTAACCGCGGACCAAGTCTATCTTAGAAAAAACGCGCGCCCCCGCCAAATGAACGGAAAAATCTTGGATATGCGGGATTGGGTAGCGGTCGTGCGCTGTGGCGTTGTTCAACCTGCGGAAATCTCCGCAAGGTCGCCACAAGCCGTCAGCTTTCGGGACCATGTGAAGCGGGGAAGCCCATGGGCTGTTTGAATGCCTGATGATGCCCAACCTTTCCAGGTTGGCGAACTCCTCGCGCGCTATGGTCAGTTTAGCTGAATCCAAGCGCCGAGCTTTTGCAAAAACGGGTGGTCCGGTGGTAGTAATAAAATGTTCCACTCCGTGTTTAGCGACGGCTACTGAAAATGTGGGAACCGTGAGTGCTGGGAACTGAGTGAGCAGTGTGTGGAACTTACCGCTTGCAGCTGTGACGTTGGCTTGTGCTGTCGGCGGGGCCACTCGGGCTGTACAGGGAATAGAATAAAAAGAAAGTGCATTAACCAGGCGCCTGTTGGCAAGATCAACCAACAAACCATGTGAGCACAGAAAATCAGCCCCCAACATATTGAAATTCACTGCAGCTATGACAAAAGTCCACTCAAATGTACGGCCGTGTAGGGACAGAAGCAGAGTCCTCTCACCAAAGGTCTTAATCTCCGAGCCGTTCACTGCTGACACCCTGCGACCTCTGGAAACCGCCAGCCGGTCAGCGGAGGAAGGTGTGATGAAACTCAACTGGGAGCCTGTGTCCACGAGGAAATGCCTCCCCGAGCGTGCATCCTTCAAGTAGAGCAGCTTGTTCTCTTCCCCGAGGGCCGCAGCTGCTACCGACCCCCGGTCTTGGTGTTTCCCGAGCGCTTGAACTGGCACGGTGGTATACATTTGTGTGCCTTCTCTGCAAAGCGGCGATGGTAGAAACAGAGGATGTCTCCTCCGCGATCCTTGGCCCCCGCCACCGCCGTCGTCGGTGGTTCTGCTACCGCCGTCTCTGGCCCCCCGCCATCTCCGGCCGTCGCGCCAAACTCCGTCGCTGCTGCGGTGGCCACGCGCTGTTTGCTGGCGTTGAGAATCCGGTGCGCCTCCTGGGCCAGCGCACGGAAGTCCCGCTGGGCCAACAGCGGTGAACTGGCCAGGGTCGCTCTCGTGGCCGACGGTAGGGTCCTGAGGAAAATGTGGGTGAAGATGAAGTCGTTGTTGTCTGAGCCCCTCAACCTCAGCATGTCCTCCATCAGGTCAATGGGCGTGCCATCTCCCAAGTCGTTCAGAGCCAGGAGCCTCTCTGCTCTCTCCTCGACTGAGAGAGTGAAACGCTGGATAAGCGCAGCCTTCAACCCGCCATATTTGTCGTTGGCCGGTGGCCGCTCCAATAGGCTCTGCTCATGCCGAGCCATGCAGTTGTAGAGCTTTGAAATCACATGGTAGAACTTTGTGTCATCTACCGTTATTCCCCGGAGGGTGAACTGTGCTTCAACCAAATGGAACCAGGAGCACGGGTTGTCTTACCAAAAGTCCGGTAGCTGGACGGTAGCGGCATACGCTTGGCTGGGAGCTCCTGACTCGGCTGGCCCGGGGGAATTTCTTTCATCCATGATACGTCTCAGGGTCACCAGTGTGGAAATGTGAAAATGACAAGGCAGAGTTTATCTCATGAGTCAGGTTTATTCACATCTTCCAACATCAGCAAAGCAGAAAGAGGAAAAACTCAGACGCATTCGTCCTTTATATATCCAGGACCTTCAAAGCTCACAGTCACATTGCATTTAATCACCAGTAACAATGCACCTTCTCTTAAATCTTATAACATCCTCCTCATAGTCTCTGGCAGACCAGGAAATCCCCCAAGGCCGTCTCTTGCATACCAAAGACTAAATTTTCACATCCTCCTGTTATCTCCAAGGAGACCCAGTTCTTTATTCTCTCTGAGATGTGAAGCTTAAAGTGATACACATGTGGCCCACAGGATCAACAAAATACTGACATTAAGGAATGATTCTTTATCCAACTCATTAAGGATCACAGTTGCTGTTAAAACAGCTCATGCTGCAGTATCTGCATTTCTTCCTTCTTCTGGACCTTATCACACTTGCCATCCTCCAGGGCAAAATCCAGAGCATTTTGTTAGAAATTTGCTCTTGTTTAAAATGTTAAAAGTGGTTGAGTGGTCGCTCATATATGATGTGTTTTGTTGTTGTTGATGATGCGATAACACAAGTACAGACATACTGAACTGATCTTTTTTTAATGCTTATCCATGCCAGTTTAGCGGACAGACAATTTTATATTCAAATCAGTTACTTGCAATCAGGAATGTAAACTGGTGTGACACTGACATAGGTCTCTGACCCAAAAATTAGGAACTGAACAAACTACCCATTTTTTATACCACATGCAGTTTGATTCTGTGTCTACATGACTTATATGTTGATCATATATGCAAAACCAAGTGGGAGGTAAACATCAAGACTTGCAATCTAAATACAGACTGAATGGGAAAGACAGAGATAAAGGGGTTGAGGTGTAATGCCAAAGAATAGGAAGGATATGGGAAAATGAGAAGTGTAAATGGATGGGAAAAAAGATGAGGGGGAATTAGCAGGAGATTTACAAGTGAGCATGTGGGATATGCAGAGCAAATGTGAGCCAGTATTGAAGAGAGACAGGGAAAGAGGGGAGAGACTTTGGGGGAAAGAGGGGGAAAATTGAGAGGCTGCATAGCACTTTCCTCTGCAAGCTGACAGGGCTTGACGCTCAACTAACAGGGCTGTTTTGACAGGTGTCAGATGGTCCATATTACTATTTCACCGCCAAGCCCGAGGGACCCTGCATCACGGGCCACAACAGAACTGGCCAAGCTGGAAAAAAGGGGGAGAAATAATGGCATGGACAGAAAGTCAGAAAAAAACACTACACTTGACTTCCTCTCTGCAGCTCACTGGCTCTGCACTCTCCCACACCATGGGCATCGTTTTGAGGTTTACTGTATGATTATGCATATGTATGTCAGTGTGTGCATATGCCCATGTAGCCCTGGATTCAATACAGACATTTGAATAAAAATGATAAAGTGCACATCAATCAGTTCCAGTGCTATTCTAATTCTACAGAAATTACTTGGGGGGGGGGGATCTTAAATGTCATAACAGTTTATCAATGCAGCATGCTCTAAGCAGATGAACAGTTACGAATGCCACCAGATTGTGACCAGAGGGAGCAAATCAGATCATCTCTGCAGGGGGTTAAATTGTGACATCAGAAAGGTTTCTTTAATGTGGTTTGTGAACTCTCAACAGGCAAGGAAAAATATTGACCTTATGCTTTTTACACCAGAATCCATTATCTCTATGTGAAATTCTGGCCAAAAAATGTGATAAGTGAATTACAGGTCACCTAATTTAGTTATTCCCCACGACTCTGATTTACATCAAAGCTTGGCTTAAAAGAGCAAGGCTTCCAGTGAGCACCGATGATCTATTTTTCATTACTTTCATGTCAGGCTGTTTTGCTGTTGCTGAATCATATAATGCTCTTACACGGTGATGTTACCATTGCAACTGTTCCCTGGACAAAGAGCTGTAATTAAGGTTAGCTTCAAAAGTGTTTAAAACCACTTAGGCCATCTAATAACTCCCAATTTCACGTGACCATAATTTGCAACAAGTTTGTAATTGTCTCTTGTTAAATCTTTTTTTTTGGGTGGGGGGGGGGGCTACAGTGGCTGTGGCTTAGAGCAGAGTTGGGGCATGTTTTACAGTTACCACATGAAAAAAGACAGTCCCAACTCGTATGATGCACTGGGACTAAGAGGGTGGATCTGATACCACTTCTCGGCGTTGAACAGAGTCCTGTCCTGACCAAAGGAATGCTATGGTTGTGGATGTCAAGTTTAAAACAAATGCATGAGGAAAACTGTCTGCATGGAATCAACCACACGAACCCCTTAAAAGATCAAGGGAGCTTATTTCAGTAGTATGGGCTGTTGTTTCATTTGGCACGAACCAGTTCCCACTGACAATATTTGATCATGTACTTTAAAGACACTTTAGACTAAAGGGAAATGTCTTGATGTCTCCCGACTCCCATACATTTATATTAAATGTAGTAACATGTTTTAACAAAGCCCATGAAGTACTATGAAATCACAGGGTACTTTCTGTGTACTTTGCAAAAACAAATTCACCCCCACTGCAAATTAAGTTTATTGGCAAAATGCACAAACTAGCTACTGTTTGCAATAAACAAATCAAACAAAAACAATTTAAACTAGAAAAGCACTCGGAGAGCGCAGACCTCCGCCAAGTACCTCAGTTCCCCCTAATATTGTGATTTTCCCCAAATATAATAGTCCTACATTTATTTTATCTATATTTTCAGGTTCCTTGACCATGAAAACATACCTTTAGCAATTGGATTCACATTGATATCTTTATTAGTTCAGTAGTTATTAAAAAAAATCACTTTTTTGGTAATGGCAGTTTTCTTCTGGATATACACTACCGTTCAAAAGTTTGGGGTCACTTAGAAATTTCCTTATTTTTGAAAGAAAAGCACTTTTTTTCAATGAAGATAGCTTTAAACTAATCAGAAATACACTCTATACATTGCTAATGTGGTAAATGACTATTCTAGCTGCAAATGTCTGGTTTTTGGTGTAATATCTACATAGGTGTATAGAGACCCATTTCCAGCAACTATCACTCCAGTGTTCTAATGGTGTTTGCTCATTGCGTCAGAAGGCTAATGGATGATTAGAAAACCCTTGTGCAATCATGTTAGGTCTGCAATGCTGTAATTGCTGCAAATGGAGAATTCTCCAACGAAAGCAACGTTTGAAGGAAAAAATTATTATTTCAAATACAAATCATTATTTCTAACCTTGTCAATGTCTTGACTATATTTTCTATTCATTTTACAACTCATGGTGGTAAATAAAAGTGTGACTTTTCATGGAAAACACAAAAATTGTCTGGGTGACCCCAAACTTTTGAACGGTAGTGTAGCTCCATAGCTTTTGAAGATACAACAAATCCATTGGCTCACTACTGATGCCTCAGCGTCTTGGCTATATTTTGGTGTTTGTTGTATGTTTATATCTTAATTTGTTAGCTTACAGTGATTTAAATTCCAAAGATCCCATATTATTTCCTGTTGTGGATCACAGTATCCGGATTTTTTGCAAGATCCGGATCAGTCTTTGATATTTCCTAGAACCTATTGGGATCTTATCCTGTATTTTTTTTGCAAGCGTCCTGACCATTTATTGTGGAGTTATATACACATATGGTCAAAATGGCCCTATCTGGCAATAATAAAGAATCCTTTAAAAAATTCCTGGATCCAGACGGTAATCCGGATCACTCCCAAAATCTAATCATTTCTTTCTTGACACATTTTGGACTTGTTCTGAAAATTTCGTCAAAATCCATTCATAACTGTTTGAGTTATGTTGGTAACAGACAGGCAGATAAACAGACAAACCCCGGTAAAAACATAACCTCCTTGGTGGAGGTAATAACTCAACACAACTAATATTGCAAGTGGTTTCTCCAAATTCAACACAAAATGCCACTTCTTCAGTATCAAAATTACTCAACTCCTTCATGACAAACATCTTCAGTGCTTAGAAGAGCACCTTTTTTGCTGTTATGACTTGCTGCAAACGTGATGCATAGCTAGACACCAACTTATAGCAGCGTTCCTGAGGGATCCTTTCCCATTCCTCATGGGCAAAGACCCCCAGTTCACTAGTATTCTTGGGTTTGCCTGCTGCAGTCACCTTTTTCACATCCCACCAGAGATTTTCAATGGGGTTCAAGTCAGGCAATTGTGATGGCCACTCTAGTATCTTCCAGGACTTCTTCTGGAACCAAACCTTTGTGGACCTTGAGGTATGCTTGAGATCATTGTCCTATTGGAAGGTCCAATGACACCCAAGCTTCAGCTTCCTCATAGACGGCATGACATTTTCTTCCAGGATTTCCTGATACTTGATTGAATCCATCTTGAACTCCACACACTGCAGGTTGTTGTGCCAGTGCCAAACGAAGCAAAGCATTGCCAAAACATCACTGAGCCACCACACTTACTTGATTGAAATCATCTTACCCACAACATACTGCAGCTTTCCAGGGCCAGAGGAAGTGAAGTAGTACCAGAGCATCACTGAGTCACTACCATGCCTCACTGTAGGCAGGGTGTTCTTTTCTGTGTTTGCTTCATTCTTCCTCCTCCAGAGATACTGCTGATCCATAGGCCAGTTCTGTTTCATTGCTCCACAGAACATGAAACCCAAGACCTCTTTGGCTTATTTATATAGTTTTGAGCAAATTGGAGCCAACTTTTCAGACCTATGAATCAGCAGTATGTCTGGAGGCTGAAAAGAACACCATGCCTAAAGTGAAGCATGGTAGTGACTCAGTGATGCTCTGGTACTACTTCACTTCCTCTGGCCCTGGAAAGCTGCAGTATGTTGTGGGTAAGATGATTTCAATCAAGTATGAGGAAATCCTGGGAGAAAATGCCATGCTGTCTGTGAGGAAGCTGAAGCTTGGGCGCCACTGGACCTTCCAACAGGACAGTGTTCCCAAGCATACCTCAAGGTCCACAAAGGTTTGGTTTCAGAAGACATCCATACTAGATTGGCCACCATAGTTTCCTGACTTGAACTCCATTGGAAATCTCTGGTGATATGTGAAAAAGGTGGTTGCAGCACTCAAACCCAAGACTATTAGTGAACTGGAGGCCTTTGCCAATGAGAAATGAGCTAAGATTTCTCAAGAACACTGCCAGAAGCTGGTGTCTGGCTATGCATCACGTTTGCAGCATGTCATAACAGCAAAAAGATGCTCTTCTAAGTACTAAAGATGATTGACATGAAGGGGTTGAATAAATTACAAACTGCAGTAGTCATTAAAAGTGCCATTTTGTGTTGAATTTGGACAAACCACTTGTAATAGTTGTGTTGAGCTATTTAAATAGTTCTTGTTTGATTTGTTAATTGTAAATAGCTGCTAGTTTGTACATTTTACTAATAAACTAAGGGGCAGATTTACTAAGGCAACGCAAATTAGTGAGTTTGCAAATTAGACAGACTGCCAAAGGGAGTGGCCAATTTTTTACCGGTGATGTACTAACAACACACAAAATTATGGGACACATTCACTTCATTTCAGCAATGACTACCCATCCACCAAGAGCACTGCAAAATTGCGCACAGGCACGCCTGAGGAAGTGGGTCATCAACACAGGCACAGCCAGTTCAGAGGAGCATAATATAGGAGTTTTTTTAAAAACGTTTTTAAGCTTTTATTTAAGCGCAAAACCCAGTAAAATTGTTTATTTTTGTTTGTAACATTTCAAAGTTTTGATTTTCATTTCACTTGGCAGACTCCTTTGTTTAATATGTATAAATTTAGTATTTGTACTTTTTGTACTATTGTACTATTTAGTATTTGTATTAAAAAAATAACTACTGATGAAAAACAGTGATTATTTGACCAACATGTTTATTTTGTTAACACAAAAACTGTCAATATGGTGTGATAGCGTCTCTAGGGTTTTATAATGTGAACAACTTTGTTTTAACAAAAATCTACAGGTCTCCTAGTCCATCACTTTTTATAAGTATGTGTACTTTATGTTTTCTTATGGAGTGTAATAAAATTAAAGGAGCACAATTTCACTTATTCCTCGGACAGCCACAGCAGAGACTGCTGTCATTGAGTTACTATGATGTTGCAATTTCAGGTGGTGTTTCTATGGGTCTGTACTCTTTTTATTTTTTTCTTAATAATCTTGCTGTTTTCCTCCAATTGTATCCTGAACTAGGAGAGAGAAGAGAAGAGGGAACTGAATTACCATTTTATGCACAAGCTATAAAAAAAAAAAAAAAAAGGTTGTTTCAACTTAAAAAAGTTACAGTAGTGTTTGGGCAGCCTTGGAATTTTAAATTGACTGAATTTGAGAAGATAAGTGGTAAAGACACATAAATCACATAAACACATAAACTTATTCAGTACACTTATTCAGTCAGTTTAAAAATTTAAAGGCAGCCCAAACACTAACTTGTTTTAAGTAGAACAACCCTAATTATTTTTTACAGTGCAGTAAAAAGAAACAAATATAGAAATATGGATAGAGAAAAAATTTAAGAAAATTGACAATGTGGAAGAGCTTTCAAGAGTGAGGGGAGTCTTATTAATGGAGAGGAGAGGAAACTCTGTTCTCCGATCGTGAGCCTCCACAGAAAAGGAAAAAAAGTTACTGTCCGCTGACACATCTGTATGTCTACTCAAGGTAAGGGCTATCCTGTTTTATGGATACAAATTCATTGTTTAGGAAAGCTTTTTATTGTCCTGGTGTGTCATTGTATGAACTACTGTATCTCTCAATGTTTGCTTTTATTCCTGTTCTTAATCCTATTTGTGTAATACTTTGAGATTTTGGCCCGAAATGTGAAGTGCATTATAAATGAAAATTATTACCTCCGCCAAGGAGGTTATGTTTTCATCGGCGTTGGTTTGTCTGTTTGTTTGTCTGTCTGTCTGTCTGTTTGTTAGCAAGATAACTCAAAAAGTTAAGGACGGATTTTCATGAAATTTTCAGAGATTGTCAGAAATGGGGTATCCTACAGATGATTAGATTTTGGTGGTGATCCGGATCACCGTCCACAAGAAAACCGCCATTACGCAAAATGCCATTTTCGTGAATAACTACTAAACCACTAATCCTATCATTGTCAATCCAATTGCGTGTCATATGTTTTCATGGTCAAGGAATCTGAAAACGTACACACAAACACTGTATGGGGGGAACTGTGGCGCTAAACCGCCATTACGGAAAATGCCATTTTCCTCAATAACTACTGAACCACTAATCCTATCATTGTGAATCCAATTGCTAGTCATATGTATTCATGGTCAAGGAATCTGAAAATGTACACACAAACACTGTATAGGGGGAACTGTGGCGCTTGGCGGAGGTCTGCCCTCTCCGAGTGCTTTTCTAGTTATTATTATTATTATTATTATTATTATTATTATTATTCTGTATATATTGTAAACAAATGAAATGAATAAAAAAATCCTCTGCTGGCTGAAGCCCAGTTCAGCACAACACCGATCTCTGTGAGATTGTTTCTGTTCATATAATCTGTTCTGTCATATCAAAATAAAGTCACACACAGAGAGTAGATTCTGTCTCTTCAGCCATGTGCCCTCGGTTCGCGCTGATGTTTCAGCACCAATGAATGCTGTCTTGTCAGGCGCAGATGAATTAAGACAAGCTTTTTTGGGGTGTTAAATCCTGGCACATATAGCAGGAGATTGACAACCGCAAATCTTAGTAAATCACCTTGCTCCAGTCATTTAAATACTCTCCTCCCACAAATTTGCCCTTTGACATGACCAATCCTACAAATACATATGCAGTGACCAGGCACAAAATTAACATTGTCCGACCCTTTCAATCGCTAACTTTGTTCTGCACCCTTTAGTAAATCTCAACAGTAGTTTTACAACGCCAAAACAGGGTTTTGCAATGGTGCAGCACATTAGTAAATCTGCCCCCTAATTTGCAATGGGGGCTGAATAATTTTGATTGCAGTTGTATTTATTTGTTTTACTGAAAAAGGAAACTTCAACAATAGTACAACTTAGCAAAAATAAAACATGCCAACTTTTTAGGACTACTAGCAATGGAATAAACAACATTCTTTTACAATCATAATCAGAGTTTCATGTTTCACAAGAACATATTTACTATTATAAATACATGAACAGATTTTTGTGTTGAAGAAGAACTTAAGTTCCACCTATGGAAGTGAGAAGGGGAGATTTGGCACAACAAAACAAGTGTTCTTTCCCTGGAATTTCATGTTTGCCTCCACTTCCTAACTTTTTGTCACTGCTGTTTTTCACTTTTTCTTTTGCGACTTACTTCCAGTTTTGCAATGAATTTTCTTTAGCTATTAAATATATTTTATATAGTTCAGGGAAATGTTAGGTTTAAGTTAGAAAAGGTGAGGGTCTAATTTACATGTATTTCAACTGTTCCTCTTCACCATGTCACTTTAAGTCATTATTTACACAACCACTAGAGGTCACTAAATGTTAAAGTGCTTTCACACCAAATGTGAACAGGTGAATTTTTCGCGTGGCACAATTACATTATAACTCAACGTAAACACACAAATAGACATGAATTCACCATCTGAGTGAGATGCAGACAGGTGAAGTTGCCTTTATAACTTCTGTAGCAGTGTTCAACCTACTGTGGAAATCCCCAAAATAACGTCATGCTTTAGGTTTACATTATCCAACGGAGGGCTCACCTAAAAAAGTTGTCCCTGTCTCCAAAACTTTACAAGATGATGAGTGTTTCCTTTGCTAGCTTGCTAGCCTTGTTAGCACGTCTGTGGCAGGGATCTGTGGGTAAATAACTCTGACATCCTGATTCAGCTGAAGAGCTCCTGGTCCTCCTGTCTTCGGGTGAGTCTCATTTTCAAACTAGTCAACTCTCCAATGTTGATACTTTTACTCTGGTGACGGCAGAATCTCAAAGCTAGTGCTATCCTTCGGACGTGAACACGCAAATGCACAATTTCATGTGTGCTCTCCTCATTCCATTGACTTTGTATGGATTTGCACTGCCCGTTCTCGTTTGGTCTGAAGGCACCTTCAGAATGTATATATACGCAAGTCATAATTCCTGTTGGCAAAAATTACCATATAGGGGATTTTCTAGTAAAGCGCAGTCTAATGTGGATGCTTATCCAGCCTTGCTGAAATATATACGTATCTCTGCTAAATTTTCTCGAGTATTTGTTTATCTATAGTTTTTGTTATTCTGTATTTTTTTTTTAAATAAATCCAAAGAAATAATACATCCGAGGTATGTTGTATTTGTGTGCTGACTTATCTATTGAATATATCATGTCCATAGATTTTTTCAAGCATACACACAGATCTATTTGATCTACTTCAAATGGAATGTGTGAGCTAAGTTGTGTCTGGTGATTCTTACTTACTTTTAATTGATCTCTGTTGCTGCTTCTTGTTTATTTTTCTATATTCTATTCACCTTAATGTGGTCCAGACCCTCTGCCTGGGTAAGTCAGTTTTCTTCTTTAGTTCTAGTCACATTTTGTACTTAACAATGATTTAGCAGCCAAGGATTTCTGCATAGTTAATCATATTTCTTTCTGTGAGATAATGATTGAGCTTTTCTTGTCATTTCAATGGTGTCTTTACATAAGCGATCCAACAGTTTATTATAGCTGCAATTAAAACCAAGTTTCTTCATGTCAAATCTTAGAGTTATTACAACTCTCTTCCCACACATACTCTTTCCATCTCCCCACTTCTTACGCTTTTGTTGATATAAGTGCAAAGCTAATGGGACACATTGCTTAATCACTGAAGTCAGCTGTTTCATTCATTCCCAAATCTGACATTTTGGACAATTCTATTCTTCAGCTTTGGCGGGAACAGTTTAAGGAAAGTTTTTTTTTTTTTTTTTTTTTCTACAGCATGACTGTGCCCCAGTGCACAAAGCAAGCTCAACAAAGGAAAGGTTGGATGAGTTTGACATGGAGACACTTGGCTGGCCCCCTCAGACTTCAACCTCATCAGACAACTTTGGGATGAGCATGAATGGAGATTGCAGGCTAGGTCCTCACATTCAATATCACATTCAATATCAGTGTTTCCCAAAACAAATGCTTTTTCTGAATTGTTATGGTCATATTATTCATATGCCATAATCTCTAACAGGAAGACACAATCACATTTAAACTGAGTGCATTTCAAATGCAAATATACAATGCTGAAGTAATTTGATAAAACTATAAACCCCTTTAAAAGATTGTGTTTTCAAGAAAATGTCCTTCAACCTGCATTATTTCATACAGGGTGTCCTAAAGTACATTTAGTATCCTTTGACCTCTCTTCCTCAACCACTGCTCCTTCAGGCCACCTCCAATCACCCATAACAGGATAAAGAGGGCATATGTTGGCTGACCTGTCAATCAGCAAAATTGATGGCTGGGGTAAAGGTTTTTAAGGCTTCCACCAACTCCCAACCTTGGTTTTTTCCTTTGTCCTATCAGAGTTTAGCCTCAGAACAAAAGCCATATTCGAGTGAAAATTTCAGCCTCATAAAAGAGCTGTTCGTACGAACAGATTTGTCCCTAAATCTGACATACGATTAATTTATGTGAACTTGTGGGATTCACCAATCTGTTATTATCTTGACATATTAGTTCAAAATTTACAGTACAAGTGGTCCCAACCAATTATAAGAGTTTTGTGTAAATAGTTTGCTGTTATTATAACCTTTGATTTCATTAAATTGCTCCATATTTTATTTCTTTGAATCAAGTATGAGTGTAAACCCCGAAAACTTAATAATTAGTTGACAAGATTTTATTCTTTGATTAGTTATAATTAAAGTTAAAATAATTTAAAAAATTAATAGCAGGATCATTCTATTCATGGCCATATCATAGTTGCAAAATATAAGATTCTAAACATCATTGCTGGGGCAGCGCATGACACAAGGTGATGGTGATAGCAGGCTGATTGGTAAGTGACTTATGGCACAGTCACCATGCAAACCACATGAGATGTGGGCTTCATCTCTGCGTTAGGGTGCAGAGTAGCATCCATTTTGACAAGTGATGTCAAGGAAAGAGTAGGGTGTATTTTTTTATAAACTAACATTATACTGTGAAAATTAACAAAAGTCAAATTTTTACCCCTTTTTTGTGCACACATTTTACGCCAAATGGTTGAAATCTGCTCAGCAAAAGTGGGACAGTTGTAGAACAGTTGTAGTACAGTGCACACTGATGGCATACCTGACCAGACAGTGCGCTGCACTCACCTGTCTTTATGTCTGTCACTGTAAAGGTCCCTTCAGACCAAACGTGAATGGGCGAATTTTTCGCATGGCCCAATTTCATTTTAACTCAATGTAAACATGTGAATAGACATTAATTCACAGTCTGAGTGAGTTGCAGACAGGCAGAGTTGCTTCTATAACTTCTGCAGCTGTGTTCAACCTGCTGTGAAAATTCAAAAAACACTCTCATGTTTAGGTTTACACTGTCCGATGGGGTCTCACCTGAAAAAAAATTGCCCCTGCCTCCAAAATTTGACTTGGATGATGGGTTGTTTACACTGCTAGCCTCCTAGCCTTGTTAGCACATCCATGACAGGAGTCGGTGGGTAAAAAATGCCAACACTCCAATTCAGCTGCAGAGCTCCCGATCCTTCTGTCTCCAGGTGAGTATCAGTCTCATTTTCAAACTAGTTTACTCTCCAATGTTGATACTTTTACTCCGGTGATGACAGAATCTCTAGGCCATTACTAGCTAGCGCTGTCCCTCGGATGTGAACGCGCAAATGTGTGAGATTTGCATGTGCTTGCCTCTTTTCATTGACTTTGTATGTATTTGAGCTTTGTATGTATTTGTGTGTCCTTCCTCCTCCAAAATCCGGCGCCACACGAGTTGGCTGCCTTTTGCAACAGCGGCTCAATTCTGAGTCTTTTTATCTTCCTTCTTGTTTCTGATCCGGTGATAACGTTCTGATCCGGCACACCTTTCACTCTCATCATCATCGGCGGTCACTCGAAGCGAGTATGACAGTCATTCCTTGTGGCAGCGTCTACTTGTGGGTCTTCAGGTGGGCGTAGAGGCCGATCCGTGACCCGCATATTTTGGTGCAATGTTGGCATGGGAAAAAGGTAGTGGGTTGTGGTCGTGCTGGAGCCTTTTTCTATCTTTCCTTGCGGAGCTGTCATTTTGTTTCTGCGACACGGTGGATTTCCTTCTCATAATGTGCAGCACCTTCATGCACCGCTTCCTTCCATCGGTGCCTGTTTAGAGCCATGTGCTCCCAGTCAGGAGATATGATATTGAATTTTTTAAGGTTTGTTTTAATATTGTCCTTGAACCGTTTCTTTTGCCCTCCTGGAGCCCGCGAACCTCTCTCCAGTTCAGAATAAAGAATTTGTTTTGGGAGACGGGTGTCAGACATGCGAATGAGATGGCCAGTCCATCGTAGTTGGTGTTTTATTATTGTGGTGGAAATGCTGGGCATTTTGGCCTCTTCCAGAACGCTGACGTTTGTGCGTCGGTCCTCCCATTTAATCCTCAGAATCTTTCTCAAAGTTCTTTGGTGGAGCTGCTCCAGAGCTCTCAGGTGCCTGCTGTAGATGGTCCATGATTCTGCCCTGTACAGCAAGGTGGGGAGAACCACAGCCTTGTAGACCAAGAGCTTGAGATCGATCTTGAGATCTCGATCTTCAAAGACCTTCATCCTGAGTCTGGCATATGCTCCATTGGCACAGCTCAGACGATGGTTGATCTCAGAGTCAATGTCCACTTTGGAGGAGAGAAGACTGCCGAGGTAGGGGAAGTGGTCAACATTTTCGAGAGGGGTGTTGTCCACTTTTATAATAGGAGAAATAAATGGCTGATTGGGTGGAGGTTGATGTAGCACCTGGGTCTTCTTGATGTTTAAGGTTAGACCCAGGGCTCTATATGCCTTGGCAAAGGCATTCAGGATACCCTGTAGGTCTTCTGCGGAGTGTGCTACTACGGCGTTGTCATCTGCATACTGGAGCTCCATAATGGTGGTGTTTCTAACCTTGCTTTTGGCTTTGAACCTAGCAAGGTTAAAGAGCCTACTGTCGGTTCTTTACCGGATCGGAATTCCCTGTGGTAGGTCTTTGCCAATGAGGTGAAGTATGGCAGCAATAAAGATAGAAAACAGGGTGGGTGCAATGATGCATCCCTGTTTGACCCCTGTCTCCACGGTGAAAGGCTCAGACATGGAGCCGCTGTTACTTAGCACCGTGGCTGTCATTCCATCATGCAGTAGCCTCAGAATCCTGATGTATTTCTCTGGGCAGCCATACCTCAACAGTATGCTCCACAGAGCCTGGCGATCTACTGAGTCAAAGGCCTTTGTCAGGTCTATAAAAGCCATATACAAAGGCAACTTGTGCTCACGGCATTTCTCCTGAAGTTGGCGGGCAGTGAAGATCATATCTGCTGTGCCTCTAGATGGACGAAAGCCGCACTGTGATTCTGGGAGTATTTCCTCAGAAAGTGGCAGTAAACGGTTAGCGAGAACACGAGCAAGTACCTTGCCAGTTGTTTACAGGAGTGAGATGCCTCTGTAATTTCCACAATCAGCTTTGTCCCCCTTCTTAAATATAGTCACGATCAGAGCATCCCTGAGCTCTGAGGGGAGTTCTTCCTTTTCCCAGACCTTCAGAAGGAGGGCATGGAGACGGCACAGGAGTTCTGGACCACCTTCCTTTAGGACCTCAGCTGGGATCCCATCTGGACCGGTGGCCTTGTCGTTCTTCAGGCTCCTGATGGCATCTTGGACCTCGGATAAGGTGGGAGGTGCCCCTATGTCTTCCCTGATGGGACTCTGAGGAATGTAACAGATGAAATTTGATTGGATTGCAGTGTTATGGTTGAGGAGTTCCTGAAAGTGCTCTTTCCATCGCTTATTAATAGACTCATTGTCCTTCAGCAGCTCCTGTCCGTCCTTTGAGCGTAATGGGTTCAAGCCACGACGGCTTGGGCCGTAGACAGCCTTAATGGCACTGAAAAGGTCTCTGGTGTCTCCAGAGTCTGCCAGACGCTGGATTTCCATTGCCCTTTCTGTCCACCAGGAGTTCTTAATCTGTCTCACCCGGCTCTGGACGTCAGCCTTGGCTCTAGAGTGAGCCAGTCTCTTGGCCTTGCAGGTAATGTCGTTTTGCCAGGCATTAAAGGCTTCCCTTTTTTTTGGAGATGAGCAGTTCTATCTCTGCATCATTTTCATCAAACCAGTCCTGATGTTTTCTGGACTTGTACCCAAGGGTGGTTTGGCAGGTGTTGAGGATAGTGGACTTAATCAGGTTCCAGTGTTCTTTGATGTTCTCTGGATATTCCTGTTTGAGACTTTCTCCAAGAGAAGCCTGAAGCTGCTGCTGGATGGTAGTTTCATTAAGGCTTTCAAGGTTTAGTCTCAGCCGGTTCTGCTTCTTCTGCAATCTCCTCTTCCTCTTAAGTTTGATGGACATCATGGATCGTATAAGGCAGTGGTCTGTCCAGCAATTGTCGGCGTTAATCATGGCCTTAGTGATGTTTACATCGCGAAGATCCCTGGTTCTGACAATGACATAATCAATAAGATGCCACTGTTTAGAACGAGGGTGTCTCCATGAAGCCTTAAATTTGTTCTTCTGGCGAAAGATGGTATTAGTGATGGTGAGATCATACTGAGCACATTTGCCGAGAAGCAGAACTCCATTGGAGTTGATGTTTCCAATGCCTTCCTTGCCAACGGTGCCCTTCCAGAGGTGGTGGTCTCGGCCGACTCTGGCATTGAAATCTCCCAGAAGAATGATCTTATCCTCCTTGGGGATTTTTGACAGTGTCTCATCCAGACAGGCATAGAAGGTCTCTTTCACTTCCTCCTCGGAGACAAGGGTAGGTGCGTAGGCACTCACGACTGTTGCCATCTGGTTGTTGTCAAGCACCAGACGGAGGGTCATCAGACGTTCACTGATTCCCACAGGGAGTTCAGAGAGATGACTGATCAGTTGGTTCCTGATGGCAAACCCAACCCCATGGATCCTGGGCTCATCTGCTGCTTTCCCTTTCCAGAAGAAAGTATAGCCACCCTTCTCCTCCTTCAGATGGCCTTCCTCTGCCCATCGTGTTTCTGAGAGAGCAGCTATGTCAATCCGGCATCTCCTCAGTTCTCTGGCAACGATGGCAGTTCTCCTCTCTGGCCTGTCACTGGTTGCACTGTCCATCAGTGTGCGCACATTCCAGGCTCCAAAAGGCACACCTTTCACTCTATATATATCACGGACACACAGATCGCCCCAAAGGGCTCCCGAGTCGGTGGATGGAGCCTCTGTTTACAGCAGGAGATGATACAGCAGGGAAGAGCTAGCTAGCACTCAACCACCACCTGGTGCTAACGGAGAAACTCGACATACCGGGGAACTGAAGCGAAAACGACGCGGGTGCCGGGCTGGAGTTTAGGCGGTGTGCAAGAAATATAAGACAGAATAATAAAGAGCGATGGCAAGAACCAAGCAGACCGCCCGTAAATCTACTGGAGGAAAAAGCCCCCAGGAAGCAGCTGGCCACCAAGGCTGCTCGGAAAAGCACTCCGGCCACCGGCGGAGTGAAGAAGCCTCACCATTACAGGCCCGGTACCGTGGCTCTGAGAGAGATCCGTTGCTACCAGAAATCCACGAAGCTGCTCATTCGTAAACTGCCCTTCCAATGCCTGGTGAGGGAGATCGCTCAGGACTTCAAGACCGACCTGCGCTTCCAGAGCAACGCCGTCATGGCTCTGCAGGAGGCCAGCGAGGCCTATCTGGTGGGTCTCTTCGAGGACACCAACCTGTGCGCCTTCCACGCCAAGAGGGTCACCATCATGCCCAAAGACATCCAGCTGGCCCGCCGCATCTGCAGAGAGAGAGCTTAGACTTTCTGCTGCACATCCACCAACCACAATGCTCTGCAATGTGTGTCTATATATATATACATATTTATATTAATATGTACATATGTATACTAGCTGCTCTTGTTTTTTCTTGCCTTCTGATTGTTGCTCTGAGTGTTGCTATCCCTGTGCTGTTGCAATCCTGGAATTTCCCCATTGTGGGACTAATAAAGGCTTATCTTATCTTATCTTATCTTACCCGTTCACATTTGGTCTGAAAGCACCTTTAAGGGGAACATCTTCTGCAGCAACACCACACACTGAAATAGCTCTTATAATCTGATGGATTTTTTTTTAAAATTTTTTCCGGTCCTTTGATTCCACTGCAGATGCTACTTGGATATCAAGAGGGAGAACTTAAATTTTGCTCTAGAAGTTTTACTTTCTATTTTTCATTTTCTTATACTTCAAAGTCATTCTTGTGAGTGAAACTTCTGATCAAACTATGGAAAGCATGACCTTATATGGTAGTTTCATGGAGCCAGACTTTGAGCCACTGGAACGGGTGCTCACGGAAGATCTTGCCAAACTGGACCAGTTCTGCAAAATCTGGCACCTAAAACCAAGCCCTGCAAAAACCGTCTCCAGTGTATTCCATCTCCACAATGTAAAAGCTGCCAGAGAACTAAACATCCACCTGAGCGGACTCAAGTTTAAGCATGCCCCAAATCCAACCTACCTTGATAGGACCCTATCCTTCAAGGAACATCTAAAGGGGACGGCTGCTAAGGTGAAGGTACGAAACAACCTGCTCGCTGGTGCAAAATGGGGGGCGGCAGCCTCCACCCTGCGCACCTCAGCACTGGCCCTTTCATACTCTGTAGCAGAATATTGTGCCCCTGTTTGGTCCAGGTCATCTTACACACACCACGTAGACACCCAGCTCAACACAACCATGAGAACTATAACTGGAACAATCCGCTCAACACCACTCCCCTGGCTCCCTGTACTGTCAAACATAGCCCCTCCACACATCCGGCGAGCAGCATTAACTCAAAGGATGCTCCAAAAAGTTAAAGATTCTCCTCACTTACCAATCCATGCAGATATCTATACCCCACCCACTGCCCGACTTTCATCCAGACGGCCGATTTGGAAAAACCCTCCCCCAGCTGACTTTACCATCCAGACAGCTTGGCAAGTGGAATGGGAGACCAAGGAGGTCCCAAACAAACACCTGGTGACAAACCCAAACCAACAGGTTCCGGGCACCAATCTCTCAAGGAGACAGTTGTCTACACTCAATCGCTTCAGGACTGGACATGGCCCCTGCTTGGCCAGCCTTCACAGATGGGGCAGTAGCCCCAGCCCACTGTGCGCATATGGAGAGGAGCAAACAATGGAACACATCATAGAGGCTTGCCCGCTCCAAAGACTGGAAGGAGGATTACACACCCTCCATACAGCAAACCAGGAGGCAACTGCTTGGCTTAAGGACTTTGCATTCGCTAAATAAATAATGGAGCCAATTATACAAATCTTCAATACTCATGAAGACATGCTCACTTACACATGGGTGGAATTTAGCATTTCTATGTGGACTGTTTAGACACCAATTCAACTTACTAACAAAGTACATGGGATTTACATACACTAATAGCAATGTGTTCTTGCATGAGGCCCATTGTAGATGCAAATTACTGTTTTTAAGGACAATGCAAGTTGATGAACATTGATATCAGCTCAATGTAAACTTGCCAGGTTGTAGCCAGTGGCTAATTTCCATCCGTTGTCCATGGATTACAGTTACGAGTCACAAGTATTGAAGATTTGTATAACTGGCTCCCTGAATTGTGTCGTATATTTTGAAGTAATGGTCAGCCACAGACTGGTTGTGTTTTGTCAAAGGACACAGTTCTTAGTATATTCTCAGTGTTGAAAATGCTCTAAGAAAAAAAGTTCCTGAACTTTGCCTTTGCCATTTTGTTGTCCTCCAATCTAGCACAAGGGCGCTTTTCAGAATCAGATTTAGTCCCCCCTGAGTATGTTAAAACAAGAGGCCTTTTTCAGGGTTTTATGAGGTGTCCTGTTTTTGCAACATACCTCTTGTGATTTAGGTAATACGTCTGATAAAAGCTCTGAAAGGTAAGAGGAAACTTGAGATTTATTGCAGCCTCACTTAAATGAAAATAGAAATAACACAGAAATAGACAAATGCCAGACATGAGCATGTCCTCTCAGGAGCAAACTTACTGTAATAGTGTAGATGGGCCTGATGTTCACAGGCCTAGTTTTGGCTCCACAACCTGTTATTTGGTCTCTTTTGCTGCACTTTGACATTAAGTTTCCATCACTTTCCAATTAAGCAACAGTCCTGTACCAGGAATCTCATCTCAGCTGAAATATGGAAAATGGATAAGGCTTCACAGCATGCAAGGCACTGAAAAGAGTGAGAATTTATAGTGGACTGGGTGAGGTGAGGTGGTCTGTGCTCTCTGGAATTCTTGTAGCACCTCAACCTTCCAAGCTAAATACGCCGGTTGAGTTTCCTGAGAGTGCAGATCTGTCTGTGGTTCAATCACTTCAGTTAAAGCTGCACACAAAGAAACTATGAACAAATGACTTCTTAAAGTAACAATTTTTCATGCAGTGCTCTCTCATTCAGCATATTAGTAAGTTCAACATGGAGCTGATGCATCTGCAAGTTTTAAACAATTTCCACTCTTGGAAACTAAATAAGAAAGTAGCTATAAAATACTGTTATCACAAGCCAAAGTCAACCTTTTGTTCATATTTATCTGTGTAGAAGATATATCTTTAGAAGACATACTTCCTCAAATCGTGTCTTATTTGTTGGCCTTAATACTTTGGCTTAATTGTGTTCAGCATTCCTTTAGTTGATTTATTTTAAATTGATGCTTTTTATCTATATTCTACATTCTTCACCCTGTTATGGAACGATAACATGAAAGAGACAGAATAACTTAATTGCCAGGGAGTGATGCCACCAAGTCTCATCTTTCTCTATATGGAAGCATCTGCCCTTGTTAAGCAAACATTTTATACTCTGTATATATTTTATGTTGTTGTATTTAGCAAATTAGGCGGTAGTACGGGTGATTTGTTGCAGTCTGTAGCACCTGCAGCTTGTAGAATTAAATAGGTTCCCTGGCACTCCCCCAGCCTTTTTTACGGAGCTCTTTTGCCATTCCAAGTGTACAGTTTACAGTGTTTAATGATGCTCCGTGGTTTTACTGAATTCTCATTTCACACTGCTGGCTAATGAGGAGGATGGAGACTGAAGCTGAAGCCACTGGTGGTGGTGATAAAAAGAGTTTGTTGCTGTGTTACACATGCTGTAAAAGAGGAAGTGTGTGTCTTTGTGTGCAGTAATTCACCAGTGTGTCAAGCTGACATTGGGCTTTCCGTGAAAAATTTGAATTTAACAAGCAGCTTCAGAGGTCAAAGTCTGTTAAAAAAAAAGCCCTTCAAACCGACCTGCATCGCTAAGTTTAATGAGTCTACTAACTTCCCAAAAAATTTTCTGGGAAATAAATGATTTCAAAAATGGATGTATTTACATAACCATGATGTGATAAGTGATTATTCAGAAGCCTGTTCAGGAAAAAAGGTTGTTTTTACAGAAATCTAAGCAAAGAAAAGTCATTCTCTGGAAAAGAAGAAATGAGACTACATGGAGACACTATTTTGTGCTCATATTTGTCAGGGCATGAGTTGGAGCCATGTTCTCGTTTTGTGTTATAATTTACATTTCTTGTCACCAGGACATGGTCTCCAACCCACATCCTCACATTAAATTTATTTTCTGGGTTTCTGCGTTTATTATTGTTTATTGTCTTGGTCCTGTTTGTTATCTTAAATTTTGTATTCATGTGCTATCTTGTTTGTATTTAATGTGTGTTTATTCTCACCTTAAGCTAAGTTCACACTATAATGTCTGGACCAACTTTAACTGACGTTTTGAAAAATCAGAGAAATCAATCCAAACGTTGGTGAAATTACGTTCGTGAGCACACACCAACTTTTACGGACTTTTACAAACTTTTACAAACTTTTGCTAGCATTTGCCAGCATTGCATTCAGCGTTGTCAAACTTTTGCCAACTTAGGCTAGCGTATGTGTAGCGGTTCCCAACTTAGGTTAACTTAAGCAAAGGAATACTCAGCACAGTTCAGCTGACATCAGTGTCAGGCGAAGCTCATATAAAGATCAGCGGTTGTGGAGGCTTCCTGCCAACATGGATTGGTTTTTTTTGGGTGGATTCACACTACAACATTTGGACCAACTTTTACTAACATTCTGGCAAATGTCTGGCTCTGCTGGCAAAAGTTGATAAAAGTTGGTGTTTGTTGGCAAATGCTGGCAAAAGCTGTATTCGCTGAGAATTTTCAGCATGCTGAAAATTTGCTGATGTTTGGAAATAAACGTTGGCGAAAGTTGTCCTCAATTTGTAATAGTTCCTGAGCGCTAGGCTAAGTTATGCAGAGTTTGCCTAAGTCAGCCTAAGTTAAGCTCCATTGGCAAATGTTGACTGAAATGCTGGTGAAAACAGATGTTTTTAGATCAAAACTCAGTTCAGATATGCAGGAACGAAAGAGAAATAGAGAGAAGGTGGAGTTAAAAAAAAGAAAATATATATCTGCATATATATACTGTATATATATATATATATATATATATATATATATATATATATATATATATATATATATATATATATACATATATATATACGTATATATACGTATATATATATACGTATATATACGTATATATATATAGATAGATAGATAGATAGATAGATAGATAGATAGCTGCAAATGTCTGATATATTACTGACTTTTTTGGGTATATTTGCAGGTGATGGGTGTGATTTGGTGGGTGGCTTCGTGTCTTTGTAGTGTTATTTTTCTACCACCAGGCTGTGCTGTTGTGCAAGCGTGTCTTTTGCCAGTACAGATTACTGGTTGCCTTAGAAACAACAGCCGTTTTTTTTTGTTTTGTTTTTTTTGCTGTCTGAAAAACATATTCTTGGTTCGTGGAATAAAGGTTTTTTGTGAAATTTTCAGTCAGAGTCTGTCTACTCTTTGCCTGCTACACATATAGAGACATGGACAAAATTGTTGGTACCCCTCTGTTAATGAAAGAAAAACCCACAATGGTCACAGAAATAACTTGAATCTGACAAAAGTGGTAATAAATAAAAATTCTATGAAAATTAACCAATGAAAATCAGACAATGCTTTTGAATTGTGGTTCAACAGAATTATTTAAAAAAAAAACAAACTCGTGAAACAGGCTTGGACAAAAATGATGGTACCCCTAGAAACGATTGAAAATAATGTGACCATAGGGACATGTTCAACCAAGATGTGTCCTCTATCCTCCATGTCCTCTGTCTCTCCGTCATGTAGCGATGGCTGATGTCCGTCCTCTGTAGCAAGGGGGGGGGCAACCCCCCCCCCCCCACACACACAGCCCTGAGTGTCACCTTTCATTAGAGCCCAAGATGAAGCTTCTATATTGAATCATTCAAAAGTTACAGACGTTTTTCCAAACTGTGCCATTTGGCACAATTTGGCACAGTTCAAAAACGCCTGGGAACTAGCTGAGGAAAAAGCTGTGTAATATATTCATTTTTTGTGGTATTGTTACAAAATTTTGACCTCAGCTGGATAACACTTGGTTCTACATTTCTGTTGCATTTTCCAGCCCGGATCTGAAGCTGTGTGTTATTTGCAAGCATTTGTATCCAAAAAAACACCCAGGCCAAATTTATTTTCTTCAAGTTCAGTATGTTTAGATGACTGTAACCCAGTGGCCGTAGCACTTAGAGAGATTATTTTTTGCCAAAAAATTCAAAGTGTTTTCTTTTAAATAAGACCAACCCCATGAAGATGCTGCAAAGGGTTGAAGAACAGCTTTCGATTTACTTTGGGCACGTTATTTTTTGGCGTTTTTAGGGAAATTGACCGGAGTGCAAGGGGTTAAAATAATTCTTGCTGAACCACAATTCAAAAGTATTGTCTGATTTTCATTGGTTAATTTTCATAGAATTTTTATTTATTACTACTTTTGTCAGATTCAAGTTATTTCTGTGACCATTGTGGGTTTTTCTTTCATTAACAGAGGGGTATCAACAATTTTGTCCACTTCTGTGTATATACACTACCGTTCAAAAGTTTGGGGTCACCCAGACAATTATTTTGTGTTTTCCATGAAAAGTCACACTTATTTACCACCATGAGTTGTAAAATGAATAGAAAATATAGTCAAGACATTGACAAGGTTAGAAATAATGATTTATATTTGAAATAATAATTTTTTCCAGATACTCAACCTGCTCAAAGGAAGGTCAGTTTTATAGCTTCTCTAACCAGCTAAACTGTTTTCAGCTGTGTTAACATGATTGCACAAGGGTTTTCTAATCATCCATTAGCCTTCTGACGCAATGAGCAAATACATTGTACCATTAGAACACTGGAGTGATAGCTGCTGGAAATGGGCCTCTATACACCTATGTAGATATTGCACCAAAAACCAGACATTTGCAGCTAGAACAGTCATTTACCACATTAGCAATGTATATTAGATATTAGAGTGTATTTCTGATTAGTTTAAAGTTATCTTCATTGAAAAAAACAGTGCTTTTCTTTCAAAAATAAGGAAATTTCTAAGTGACCCCAAACTTTTGAACGGTAGTGTATATATATATATATATATATATATATATATATATATATATATATATATATATATATATATATATATATAGATATAGATATAGATAGATAGATAGATAGATAATATCCCAAACTTGACAGCCCAAAAGAAAAAAAAATCTCACTGAGCAATTTACTGTTCTTAATTTTCTGCTCTGTGTGTAATCATTCTCCAGGCTTTATTGGTTCACTTCCATTGTGGAAATCAAACAGCGCTGATGTGGTGTCAAAAAGTAAATGACAATAAACGGGATTTTATGTTATTTTAATGGAGAGAGTTGTAACAGTCAAAATATAATCAGCCATCATTTTATTTATATGATGATTCATTAATAGTTTTTTTCTTTTTTTTTATTCCATCCACATTCACATTTTAATTGTGAACTTAGTGTTGGAGTCTAAAGCATTATTTTATTTTTTTAGATGAATGAATGAATAGGGGAAAAGGGTATGCAGAAGTAACTACATAGGAATATCAAATGAAAATAAATACTGAAACGTATGCCCAAGGGAGATGTGTCCACTACAGAAGCAGGTCCAGAAGGGTAGGAAGCCTCTACAAACACTGATCTTTATATGAGCGTTGGCTGACGCTGATGTCAGCTGAACTGCACTAAGTGTTTCTCTGATTTTTCAAAACGTCTGTAAAAATTGGTCCAAACGCTATAGAGTGAACCCAGCTTTAACTTAGGCTGACTTAGGTAAACTGTGCATAACTTGGCTCATTCACCAGCATTCACCAACATGTATTTCCAAACGGTAAATTTTCAACAGGCTGAAAATTTTCAAAGAACGTGACTTTAGCCAGCGTTTGCAAACAAACACCAGCAATCATTAACTTTTTTCCAGCACAGACAGACGTTTGCCAAAACGTCAGTAAAAGTCGGTCCAAACATTGTAGTGTGAATCGACCTTTAGTCTTGTTGGTTTCTTGCTCTGTTTAGTTCCTGATTAGTCATAGCTGTTTAGTGTTTCATTTGATTCGTGTCTGCCTTAGTTAAAGGATGCAGCCCCTCAGTTGGGTGCTGCGTCATTAATTGTCAATAATTGTCATTTTTGGCATTTACCCACGCTTCTGTCTGCCTTGTCTGCCTAGTCTGTGAGTCTAGCCATCCAAGCCTGGTTAGCTTTTGTTTTAGCTTCTAAGCTGCCTTTTTGTGTTTGTTTTAATAGAATGTTTAAGGCTTGTTACATGTTTGATTCTAATTATCTGCCCCGAGGGGCGAACCATGATAGCATGACGCAGCCAGTCATGGACTCAGCTAGGGAGCCTGGCAGGAGGAGGAGGTGGAGTCTCGACGAATGAGAGGCGGTGGCCATGGTAGAGGATCTGGCGGCTACCACTCGAAGCAGCTCTTTACCGGAGGATGCTTGGGATTGCTGGGGGTAAGTGGCAAACTTTATGGCAGCTCGACCGAGTTTGCACTTGGACTTGGTCCTCTCTATCAGTCTCTGCTGTTAATGACTGTGATGTCGCCTCATGGACCTCCTGTTTTCCTCCATCATCCGAGGTGGCCATGTTAAGGATGGGGTCACAGGAGGATCATGTTCCAGCCGATGTTAACGAGGTAAGGAGACCTCCAGCTGATGTTCCCGATGATGGGAGACCTCTAGCCAATGTTCCCGAGGATGGGAGACCTCCAGCCATTTCTCCAGAAGTTGAAATGTTCATGTTGTCATCTCCTGGAGATAAAGTTACCATGTTATCACCTCCTGAGGTCAATATGTCCATGTTATCACCTCCAGGGAAGTGTCCATGTTGTCACCTCCAGAGTTTGGTGTCCATGTTGTCACCTCCAGAGGTTGACGTGTCTGTGTTATCATCTCCAGAGGTTGGTGTGTCCATGTTATCATCTCCAAAGGTTGATATGTCCATGTTATCATCTCCAGAGGTTGATATTTCCATGTTACCATCTCCTGAGTTTTTTGGATTCCTTGTTGTCATCTCTTGAGTTTTTGAGTTCCTTGTTGCTTTGTCCCTGTGTTATCTTGTGAACAAAAAAATTCTGCATTGAAATCTTTGTTATTCTCGGTACTGTGTTGTGTTCAGAACAAAGGGCTCATGTGTTTTCTCCCATCTGGTGGCCCAGGGACTTTGGTAGTCCACCCGATGCATCATGTTCACCTCTCAGGTGGCTTATGGATTTGGGTAGGACCCTGACCTGCCTTGCTCTCTGGCCCACTGGCTCTGGGACTCTGGAAGACCACCTGACCCATCTTGCTTTTTAGTCCGGTGGCCCTGGGAGTTTGGCAGACCATCCGACCCATTTTTGTTTTTGGGTTTGGGGCTGTGGATTTTTGTTATACCCCACAATCTGTGTTCCATACTTTTAGCCCCAGTGTGTGTGTATGTGTGTGTGTGGGGGGGGCACTTTGTTTAGGCCCACCTGGCCTGGAAACCTCACCACCCACCCTGGGGGGTCTGGGGGGGGGTCTTTTTTTGTTTTTTTTTGTGTTTGGTGTTACCTTTGGTCATTTGGAAGCTGCCCCTTAAGAGAGGGGTACTGTTAGGGTGTGAGTTGGAGCCATGTCCTCGCTTTGTGTTATAATTTGCATTTCTTGTCACCAGGACATGGTCTCCATCCCACATCCTCGCAATAAGTTTATTTTCTGGGTTTTTGCATTTATTATTGTTTATTATCTTGGTCCTACAGTATTTGCTATCTTGATTTTTATATTCATGTGCTATCTTGTTTGTATTTAATGTGTGTTTATTCTCACCTTAGTCTTTCTGGTTTCTTGCTCTGTTTAGTTCCTGATTAGTAACAGCTGTTTTGTGTTTCATTTGATCTGTGTCTGCCTTATCAGTGGGTGCTGCATCATTAATTGCAATTTTTGGCATTTACCCACACTTCTGTCTGCCTTGCCTGCCTAGTCTGCGAGTCTTGCCATCCAAGCCTGGTTAGTTTTTGTTTTAGCTTCCGAGCTGCATATTTGTGTTTGTTTCAATAAAATGTTTAAGGATCATTACACGTTTGAGTCCAATTATCTGCCCCGAGGGGCGAACCATGACAATATTATGATAATCTGATCTAATTTTTTAATCATGAAAATCTATGCATTCATCTGTTAACACTTCTAACCTGCTATTTGACAAGAGCAACTAAAAACCCCCCACAGTTTTTACAATAATGAACCATGCCATGTTTATAATGGTGTTCACTTATATAGCACTTTTTCTCATTTCTAGATGACCAAAGCGCTTTACAGATCCTGCTATCCACCCATTCACACACTGACGGTGGTGGAACGGCCATGCACTGGCGCTGACCTGACCCACCAGGAGTATGTGGGGGTTCAGTAGCTACATTCCTATCCACAGTGTACTTCAACTTTATTCCCTACTCCCTGCTCTGTTCTCAGGGAGTATCAGTTAAGTTAACTGCCCTTCACAAAATTTCTGCATTTGAAACAACTTGCAATCGTCGCCTCCCTCCTGCCTGTGTTACCACGGTAACCATGGACATGTACTGATACTATGGTGGATAATTTATATTAATACAATATATTTTATTACTATCAGTTGATATAGACAATAACCAACATCAGTTTAGCTTGTTAATAACTTTAGCAACAATAGTTTGTTTTACTCACATTTGTGGTGCAATGGTTTATGGGTAATCTTGCCAAATTCCGGTGAAGTGATGTATGGTTGTTCATTTCTTCCCTCCTCATTTCCCATTTAACCGAACACCCTTTGGCAGCCTTTGGTTTGGAATCTCAATTAACATGGTGGAATATCCTGTGCAGTCCACTTCAGAGAACACTATTGGGTGATCGGAACGTATCTAATGTCTTGCTCAAGGACACTTTGACATGCAGACTGCAGACAGAGTAAGAACTGAACCCCTGACCCTCCGATCAGTAGTCAGCCACACTACACCTGCAATGGATGATTGTTTTCTTAGGCAAAGCAAGTATATTTATGTAGCTCATTTTATATCCATCCATCCATCCATCCATCTTCTTCTGCTTAATCCTTTTTGGGTTGCGGGGGGCTGGAGCCTATCCCAGCATCTTTGGGTGAGAGGCAGGGTACACCCTGGACAGATCGCCAGTCCATCGCAGGGCCAACATAGAGAGACAGACAACCATTCACTCTCACAGTCATACCTAAGTACAATTTAGAATCCCCAGTTTGATGCCAATTAACCTAACTTGCATGTTTTTTTTGGGTTTTTTAGCATGTGGGAGGAAACAGGAGAAATCCCAGAGTAAACCCACGCAGACACAGGGAGAACATGCAAACTCCACACAGATCACTGTTGGTCGGGGCTGGGATCAAGCCCAGGATCCCCTGGCCAAGGGTGAGTTACTGTGCTGCTGCAGTGCTAACCACTCTGCCACCGCGCTGCCCGCTCATTTTATACACAAAGGCAATTCAATGTACTTTATATAGATGAATAAAAAAGAATATACAAAGGAAAATAAAAACAAAGTGCTTAACAATAAAAGATAAATACTGTATATTAAAACATAATTAAAAGGGAGTACATAAAATCACAATACAAGAAAATAAGATAACAGTTGTTTATCATCTGCATAAGTGTGATAATTAAGGGTTAAGGTCTGTAAAATCTGAAACCAAAGGGAGCATATACAATTTGTACAGAAGGGTTTCAAGAACTGACCCCCAGGGGATTCCAAGGCTCATAGTCACTGGTTCAGATTCATAGCTGCTAGTCATAACAAAATATTAATTTGTAGTTTAACAGCAAAAAAGATTTTAATCAGAAAGAATTTGGAACCGAAGATATCTCTTTCTAAATTTATGCAAAAGAGCTCAACCTCAAAATCACAGTATAATCAACATGGTCAACACTCAGAACAATAGATTTTGATATAAGTGGGGATGTTTTCCAGTCTTCATGCAGTGTAGTTTCTTTTATATTTCTTTTTTTTAAAATCAGTATAATTTAAAGAGCTATAGTAAGCTGTCCACTGCTTCCAAAAATACATAATTTCATTTTCTGTAAGTGATGAATAAGTTAAATCGGGTGTTGATCGGGTGGAGAGACTATGTCTCCCAGCTGGTCTGGGAACGCCTTGGTATCCTCTCTGAAGAGCTGGAGCAGGTGGCTGGGGAGAGGGAAGTTTGGGCTTCTCTGCTTGAACTGCTGCCTCCACGACCCGGACCTCCGGAAAAGCGGTAGAAGATGGATGGATGGATGGATGTTGACCATTGTCAGATATTTGGAGGAATAACTAAGCTTAGCTGATACCAAGTGAGATCCATTGTCCTTAGTTTTGACTCAACTATTCCAATAGAGTTGCATGGATTTTAGTGTTTTTTCAAACTAAAACAGTATTTCCAACACTTTCAAGAAGAGAAGAAGATGAAGGCCTCTTCATTTTGTGTATTGATACTGTGGTCTTGAGGCCACACTGGATGTTCATATTAAGAGAGAGAAAAAGAATATTTACCAAAAAACACAAGTGTTTTGTGACAGGGAAATAAATGTAAAAGAAAACACGTGATGATGAGGACTGCTTCACTGTTTACTGTGACTTCATCAGGTGCTGTCATCATGCGGTTGCAGAATGCAGACTGTCCCAGATGTTTTCTACAAAGGCTCATCAAGCTTAAACACATGAAGAAAAATGTACAGGCACACGGTTCCAGATCACCAAACTCACAGGATGTCCTAAACCAACATGAAAGCATCTAAGATGAAAAATGAGCTGAATTCCATAAAGAATTAGCTGACGGCCTTTGGCTCGACGTGGTTTGCTTTAATTTCCTAAAAATGTAATACGCTGTACTTGGAATTAAACAACCATATGGGCAGAGTTTTTCTCCTTCATATGAGACATACAACTGCAAATGACCCCAAACATCTTCATAAATAATGTCAGAGTCAGCCTAGAACTCCTGGCTGATGCATTATAACAGTCAGCTCAGATATGATAATTGATTTTTACCCATTTTAACTGGCTAGCCAATCAAAGTCAACGCATTTCTATTTGCCATCCATCCATCTTCTACCGCTTTTCCGGAGGTCCAGGTCGCGGAGGCAGCAGTTCAAGCAGAGAAGCCCAGACTTCCCTCTCCCCAGCCACCTGCTCCAGCTCTTCTGAGAGGATACCAAGGCGTTCCCAGACCAGCTGGGAGACATAGTCTCTCCACCGAGTCCTGGGTCTGGTCCGGGGTCACCTCAAACACCTCAAGTGGGAGGCGTCCAGGAGGCATCCTAATCAGATGCCCATACCACCTCAACTGACTCCTTTCAATGTGAAGGAGCAGCAGTTCTACTCTGAGCCTCTCCCGGATGACTGAGCTCCTCACCCTATCTCTGAGGGTGAGTCCAGCAATCCTACGGAGAAAGCTCATTTCAGCCGCTTGTATCTGCGATCTTGTTCTTTCGGTCATTACCCAAAGCTCGTGACCATAGGTGAGAGTAGGAACGTAGATTGACTGGTAAATCGACAGCTTTGCCTTAGAACTAAGCTCCCTCTTCACCACAACAGACCGGTACAACGTCCACATCACTGCAGATGCTGCTCCAATCCGTCACTCCATTTTCCCCTCACTCGTGAACAAGACCCCAAGATACTTAAACTTCTCCACTTGGGGCAGGAGCCTGTCCCCAACCCAGAGAGGATAATCCACCTTTTTCTGGCTGAGGACCATGGACTCGGACTTGGAGGTTCTGATTCTCATCCCAGCCGCTTCACTCTCAGTGGCAAACCACCCCAGTAAGACCTGTAGGTCATTGCAGGATGAAGCCAGCAGGACAACATCATCTGCAAACAACAGAGATGAGATCCTGTGGTCACCAAGCATGACACCCTCCATCCCCTGGTTGCGCCTAGAAATCCTGTCCATAAAAATTATGAACAGGATCGGTGACAAAGGGCAGCCCTGGCGGAGTCCAACTCTCACTGGGAATGACTCTGACCGAGTGTTGGCAATATGAACCAAACTCTCACAACGGTCGTACAGAGACCTAATAGCTCGTAACAACAAGCCCGATAACCCATACTCCAGAAGCACCCCCCACAAAAAACCACGAGGGACGCGGTCAAATGCCTTCTCCAAGTCCACAAAACACATGCAAACTGGTTGGGCAAACTCCCACGAACCCTCAAGAATTCTCGAGAGGGTAAAGAGCTGGTCCGATGTGCCACGGCCAGGATGAAAACCACATTGCTCCTCCTGAATCCAAGGTTCGACCTATGGCCAGACTCTCCTCTCCAGTACCTTGGCATAGACCTTCCCAGGGAGGCTGAGGAGTGTGATCCCTCTAAAGTTGGAGCACACCCTCCGGTCCCCTTTTATGAAGAGAGGAACCACCACCCCGGTTTGCCATGCCAAAGGCACTGCCCCCGACCTCCACGCAATGTTGCAGAGGCGTGTCAACCATGACAACCCAACAACATCCAGGGCCTTGAGGTACTCAGAGCGAATCTCGTCCACCCCCAGGGCCCGGCCACCAAGGAGATTTTTAACCACCTTGGCGACCTCAGCCCCTGTGATAGGCGAGTCATCCCCCTTGTCCCCAAACCCTGCTTCCTCTGTGGAAGGTGCATCAGTGGGATTGAGGAGATCCTCGAAGTATTCCTTTCACCGCCCGACGATATCCCCAGTCAAAGTCAACAGTGTCCCATCCGCACCATACACAGTGTGGACAGGGAGCTGCTTTCCCCTCCTAAGGTGCCGGACAGTTTGCCAGAATCTCTTCGAGGCTGACCGAAAGTCTTGTTCCATGGTCTCACCGAACTCCTCCCATACCTGGGTTTTTGCTTCAGCGACCATCCGAGCTGCACTCCGCTTGGCCTGCCGGTACACCTCAGCTGCTTCGGGGGTCCCACAAGCCAACCGAGCTTGATACGACTCCTTCTTCAGCTTAATGGCCCCCCTCACCACTGGTGACCACCACTTGGTTCAGGGGTTGCCACCATGCGATGCACCGACCACCTTGCGGCCGCAGCTCTGGGCCGCCGCTTCAACAACAGAGGTGGAGAACATGGTCCATTCAGACTCCATGTCTCCAGACTCCCTCGGAATGTGGTTGAAGTTCTTCCGGAGGTGGGAGTTGAAGACCTCCCGGACAGGGGCCTCAGCCAGACGTTCCCAGCACACCCTCACTATACGTTTGGGTCTACCAGGTCTGAATGGCTTCCTCCCCTGCCATTGGATCCAACTCACCACCAGGTGGTGATCAGTTGACAGCTCTGCACCTCTCTTTACCCGGGTGTCCAAGACATACGGTCGCAGGTGTGATGACATGATAACAAAATCGATCATCGACCTGCGACCTATGGTGTCCTGGTGCCAAGTGCACGTATATGGACAACCTTATGTGTCCATATATGGACACATAAGGACACATAAGGACACATATATGGACACATATGGACACATAAGTTGTCCTTATATGGACAACCTTATGCTTGAACATGGTGTTCGTTATGGACACACTGTGGTTAGCACAGAAGTCCAATAACTGAACACCACTCGGGTTCAGATCGGGCACGCCGTTCCTCCCAATCACCCCCCTCCAGGTTTCACTGTTGTTGCCCACGTGCGCATTGAAGTCCCCCAGTAGGACAATGGAGTCTCCAATTGGAGCACCCTCAGCACCCCAGTCACAGACTCCAAAAAGGGTGGGTACTGTGAAACATCATTTGGTGCATAGGCACAAATGATGGTCAGGACCTGTTTCCCAACCTGAAGGTGCAGGGAAGCAACCCTTTCGTCCATCGGGGAAAACTCCAATATAGAGGCAGCAAGGTGGGGGGATACAAGAATACCCGCCCCTGCTCATCGCCTCTCGCCCGGGGCAACTCCAGAAAAGGCCAAGCTCCAGCCCCTCTCCAGGAGACTGGTTCCGGAACTGGAGCTGTGTGTTGAGATGAGGCCAACTATATCTAGCCGGTATCTCTCAACCTCGTACGCCAGCTCAGGCTCCTTCCCCACCAGAGAGGTGACATTCCACGTACCAAAAGCCAGTTTAGAAAGCTTGGGATCAATCCGCCAAGGTCTCCGCCTTTGACCGCCACCTAATCCACATAGCATCGGACCCCCATGATCCCTCCTGCAGGTGGTGAGCCCACTGGAGGGCGGACCCATGTAACTCCTTTGGGCTGAGCCCGGCCGGGTCCCATGGGTGGAAACCCGGCCACCAGACGCTAGTCTTCGAGCCCCTCCCCCAGGCCTGGCTCCAGGGTGGGGCCCTGGTAACCCCATACCGGGCGGGGTACACTGAATCCTTGATATAGAATTTATCATGAGAGTCTGTTGGATCGTTCTTAGTCTGGCCCTTCATCCAGGACCAGTTTGTCTTGGGTGACCCTATCAGAGGCAAATTGCCCCGGACAACATAGTTCCTGGGATCACTGGGGCATGCAAACCCCCCCACCATGATAAGGTGACGATCCATGAGGGGGTCACTGGGGCACGCAAACCCCCCTACCACGATAAGGTGACGATCCATGAGGGGATCACTGGGGCGCGCAACCCCCCCCCCCCACCACCACGATAAGGTGACGATCCATGAGGGGGTCACTGGGGCGCGCAAACCCCCCCACCACGATAAGGTGACGATCCATGAGGGGATCACTGGGGCGCGCAAACCCCCCCACCACGATAAGGTGACGATCCATGAGGGGGTCTATTTGCCATATTATTTGTAATTGCTATATGACTAATAGCTTTTAGAGTCAGAACATGAATACTGTTTAAACATTCAAAGTGACTGAAAAGAGGATGATGGTGTATATTAAGTACACCCAATTATCGTAAGAGTTTGCATATTCTGATCAAAAGCATCACAACACCATACATTTTTTTTAACATTATTATCTATTGCAATGATTTGTACCTGGGCAAAAGAACCATTTCAGCTTTAATTTTTTTTTTTTAAATTTAAGTTTGCAAACTCCCCCACCCCCCACCCCAGTAGTGACATTTTCACAGTAGCATTGTGAAATAAGAATACACCTTTGAGCTTTAAAATTGTGCATTATGCAAATCTTAAAACGATGCACAGGGAAAAGGTGCATGACATATCTCATGATTTCAAGCATGTGATGCTTGTAAAAACATGCATACTGTATATACTTGTAACATCATAGCTTACTATAATAACTGTTATGTGCAAAAAGAGAAAACGAATCCAGGAAATAGAAGATATAGTTGCAAAATAAAAGTTACAAGCACAGGGATGTTATGCTTGGATTAGTTTTTGATGGTCTTCCTGACCACATCCCTAACACGCTGGTCTGGTAGCATCATCAAGCATACGCACATTTATTAATCAACACAGTCAGCTCAAATCCCAGAATGTATGTAAAGTTCCCATCGTCTTTAAGCTGCATTATGGTTGGAGTGTCAAAAGGGGATCATCCAAGCAAAAAGCTAAATATCGCCTTTCTCTGCATATATTCTTTCCAGGAGAAAAAGGATATTTCTTTCAAAAGTGCATGCTCATTATTTTTTTCCAGTTGCAGAAGCAGGAGAAAGGATTGCCCCAAGTTAATCTGTGCCATTAACTATAGATGAATAAGCAAAAAAATGAATTCCCGGGAAGATATTTTTATGCTGATGTGAGAAGTCTTTGATTGCAACAAATATGAATGCAGAAGATTGCCAGAATTATTAAGTGTAATGTATCTTGTCATTAGAAAAACTATAATAAAAATAAGTTGGCTAATTAAAACAGTATAAAACATATGATTTATTGGTTGTGTCATGGTCTCCAACTCCCACTGTAATGTTAAGTGTTCTTTATGATGAATTTCTGTATTTAGCTATGCAGGGACATCCAGTATGTGGTGCCATGTATATTTTAAAGAACTACTCTTCTCAGCTTTTTGTTGGCATGTGGGAGTCTGGGCATACCTCATTGCTGCTGGATTACAGGTTCTCCACATCTGCTCTAGGCCCTCAGCTATGACAGTGTTAGCTCCTTAAGACCAGCAATGATCAGCCTGCTTTCAGTTCAGTTCTTAAATGAACTACTTAAAAACAACAACAATAAAAAGTGCTCACCATCAGTTCTATGCTATGGGATAGTCATTACATTTAGCTTTGTTCTGTGACTGCAAAGTTAAGGTTACCTTTCGCCAATGCCTGCCCTGCCAGTGATTTAACTCCCTCTTGTCATCATGCCGCCAATCAGAAACCTCTGTAGTCAGAAGCCAAGCTGTTCACCCTATGCCACTTCAAAATCAAGCTCTGTGTGTGTGTGTGTGTGTGTGTGTGTAAGAAACAGCTGCATATTTTCAGTAAAGGCCAAAGAGATTCTGTTAAATCGCACAGTTGAGGACCCAAACTAGGACAACATTCTTGCAGTCAATGAATGTGGTCCCTATTTACAACTAAAGGGAACCCAGTGAGTATATTTCTGCCAAGATTGTTTGTCTAATAATTAAAATGTGATTATTAAATCTGTAAGCAGCATAGATGGCTCTCGTACATTGCTGCTATCACAGCCTGTGCCACGCTTGAGGTCTTTGATGGCCATAGGGCTGATGTATTGATGTTTTAACTTCTGATATTGTACAAAGGATGAATGGATGGCTTCACTATTAAACTGTGAGAGTACCCAGTAATGAGACATCATATTGTTTTTGATCATGTGTACAACACAAGTTTAGAGAATCTGGATGGCAACAGGCTAACTGTCTGTAGGCAGTAGTGGTGCTGTTACTATGAGTTGATATTGACATGCAAAAGTATTCAGGTCAGGATTCATCAAACGTGAGAAATATGACTTGGGTATGTCATAAATTACCCTTTTTAAGGGGTATTGAAGGACACCAAACACACACTGTGAGTTTGCACACTTATTAACAGAAACACAAACATAACACAAAAACACTACACTTACATATAAAGAGATAATGAGGGCACAGGAGGAGAACGGGGCTTAACGGCTACAGGAGGAAGAACAGCCTGGTAAGAACTCAGGCTAAGGAATGAGGGATTGCCGGGGGAAAAAAGAGATTAAATCTGCTGGAGTCATACCCGACAGGAAACGGGGCTCACGGCAAAGGATAAAGGAAAAGAAACAAATTACCTGGATGAATCACACCCGTTCACCTCAACGCACAACCACGCTCACTCAGGCTGACATCTCTGAGGAGGCTAACAGTAGGACACAGCAACGGGGGAAATGTTGCTGTATCCTTAAATAGGTAAATGTAACAAAAGATTGATGACTGACAGGTGTGGGTACATGGATGAGGAAATAATCAAAAACAAGTGACAGCTGTGCAGCCCGCGAAACAAAGTTTGACAGCCAGAAGCTGCATGGTGCTGTCAACATAAAGGCACAAACCAGAAACTTAATAATAATACAAAAATAAGATGATACAACCCCAAAAGATGTAAATAATACCATAATACAAATTGACACAGAATAACTAGACAAGACTATAAGGACAACACTAAGCAACCCATATATAAACAGAAACTAATTACAGCAGACAAAATACCCGCACATAACAGAGAAGCAAACAAACAGAAAAGGACTAAACTTAAAATGGAGACTGAACATGGCACCCACCCATGCTCATGATCATGGCAGGGTAAGACATTAAGAAATAGAAAGAATGGCAAAAGATTGACCTATTATACATAGGAAGCCATTGGAATTTACATCTTGAACTTGAACTTGGACTTTAACTTGGTTTGGTCTTTATCTATCCTGAGATAAGTCTGCTTGCTCACAAATTAGCATCACAAATTAACACCACAACCTGTAAAATGAGGCCTCATCATAACATTAAGCATGTTTTGCACAAGTGTGAAGTTACTGTGTTGGACTGGCTTGGAATGGTACATAAAAGTGTTCAGTGTGTCACTCCATATTTTCAGTGGGTGAAGCTATAGCAATGACAGAACACTGACATATAGATGTAATCAGAACGGCACAACCATCAAAGAGATAAACTTTGGTGGACACTGTAACTTATGTACAAACTTCAATTCCATTGGAGTCAGGCCATTGTGTAAAAGGTAATATGATTTGCAAATCCTTTTCAACTTCTATTCAGTTGAACACACCACAAAATCAAGATATTTATCTTGAAAATGATAAACTTCATTAAAAAAAAAATCACTTATTTTGGATTTGATGCCTGTAACCAGTGTTGGGAGTAACACATTACTTTGTAACGCGTTACTGTAATGCCACTACTTTTGCAGTAGCGTGCTGCGCAACGAAATTACAGTAAAAAAATTCAGTAATGCGTTACAGTTACTGAAATTTTATCAGATGCGTTTCTCGCTGTAGGATCGTAATATATATATAATATTGGTATAGTGGTGCCCTAGGTGGTGATGCCCCGTCTTTGGGGGGTGGCGTCACCTTTGGTATATAAGCCTGGAGCGAGAGACATATTGTCTCTTTGTTGTGACTCTTGTACTCGTGGTAGAGTCTCCCCGTGTGTACATACAGTAGTTCTTGTTAATAAACTTTATAAAACGTCCTGAAAAGGATTAAGCGGAAGAAGATGGATGGATGGACGGATAAAACGTCACCTCGCCTCCTTGTCATTTGGACACAACATTTGGTGACGAGGATAAAAGGAGATGGAGAGGGCTGCGACCACAGTTCATCCTTTTTTGGAGGCCCCGGGTGAGCCGTTGGTCCCCTGGGCCAGGTGGTTTGCGGTCTTCCAAAATTATCTACTGGCATTAGACCTCGGCAACCTGGACAAATTGAGAGCTAGGACAATTCTGGTCCATAACCTGGGTATGGAGGGCCAGAAAATCCTCAGCACGCTGGGAGTTGGTGACAGCTTCGACGACGTCGTGAGGCTCATGGCAGGCTACTTTTGCGCCCCAGAAAGCATCATAATGCAGCGCATCCAGTTCCAACAACGGCACCAGCAACCCGGAGAGTCGGTCCAGCAGTTCGTGGCAGACCTCCGACAGCTGGCGGGTGAGTGCAGGTTTGGGGCCCTGGAGGAGGAGATGGTCCAAGACCAGTTGGCTGAGCATGTGGCCTACTCCTCGGCGCGGGTTCGCCTACTAACTCACGCTGGTGAGCTAACTTTGCTAGCAGCTATGGAGCTAGTGCAACAGCACGAGGCAGCGGAGTGGCTGATGAGACACCTCAGCGGTGACAACACTCCGCAGAAGAGCGAGACACATGAAGGCCTTGGCCTTGGATTCAGACAATGGCAGCGATGATGAGTACCCGGCCATTGTTAAGATACGGTCCACCCTGGGGACACCACGGCTACGGCTGCGGATCCATCAGGCACCGCTATTGAGCCAGGGAGTGTACAGCGAGGGGTAAGCATTGTAGACGGTGTGGTCTGCTCCATCACTTCACCAGGGTATGCTGCAATTTTGACAAGGAGGAACGGAGACCAGCAAAGGGAACCATTAAGAAGAAGGTGCCTACTGTGGTCCACACGGTCTCGCCCAACATGGACAGTCGCATCATTTGTGACATTTTGTTGGATGGGACACTGATACCGCTGTTGGTGGACACTAGGCCACCGCTCTCCATCCTCAACTTGGCAACTGTAAGTCGATGTTTTCCCCACTACAGAGTGAGTAACACTAACATTACCTGTTATGGTTATGGTAGCCACCCGCTGGATGTTGTGGGCTCGATGTGGCTGTTGGTGAGGTACAAGGGGGCCTCCATGTACGCCAACAAGTTCATGGTGTCGCAGGACGGTAGTGACCTAATGGGCTGTGATTTATTCTACGGGTTTGGTTTCACCATCACCTGCGGTGAAGTGGAGGAGGGGTCAGGTGGTGGCTTATGGGACTGGCCGTTCTACATGGGATGTGGCGATGAAGTGTGAGACTTTGGGTGGCCCATTCCAGGTGAAGAGGGACATCGCCAGCACCTTAGTATGCCGAATAGGCGGGGGTCCCGTGCCAGTGTTTGTGGTCCCACGGATGGTAGACCCGAACGGCATGGTTTGATCCCTGCGGTGGTTGAAAGGTCCGAAGAGCGTGAGCTACAGGGCTCCGGTGGCTGACAAGTTCCGACTGCTGAGCCAACAGTGGCTGGTGCCGCTCTGACGCAACATCTGGTATCCGGGGTACCACCAGATGACACGAATCCTGGCCGTGCCGACATCAAAAGCAAGGGACATGGCTCAAGTCGACATGGCTCAAGTCAACTTGGCGAATTGCTGAGAAGTCATATGGATTCCAGATCGCGATGCAGACAATGGCGAAAGGCAGTGAGCGCTCCCCTGGGTGAGGGTGATGATGTGCGCCCTACGATCGAGTCTCGGCTTGGTCGGGTGCACAGTTCCAGGAAACTGACAGCTGGACAGAATAATTAGTGGGTGGTCCAGTCCAGCGGCAATGGCTACCTGAGTTTGACTGATGGGTCGAGATGGCATCCCAACGAGCTGTGACGTTGGAGCATAAAAGGGCATCTACGCAGTCCGTCTCTGGTCATGAAGAAACGGAGACCCTCTTGAAGTGAACTACGGGACGGACACTCCAGAGGGGGCCTTCGGGAGACCCGGGTTGAGTGTGTATGAGGGCTTACAGTGTGTCTGATGATGTTCATTTAATAATAGTTGTTTTACGGTTATGGTTGTTGTGTTCAATATTTGTTCTGTCTGTTTTCACATGTTGTGATGGAATGGGATGATGAGAACCATGTGGGTAATGTGAAATATATAAGCTGGTTCTTATGGACGTTTATCCTATTAGTGGTACAACTTAAGTGTGTGAAATATGGATCTCTATTTTGTTTAGTAGTTTAAAAAAAAGTGTACATAGGATTTGACCTGTTGTTTGTGTTACCACTTCCTTGTGAAAAGTAACCCCTTGCCGTGATTTTACACTATTTTGTTGTGTTAATATTTCCAGCACGTGATGCTGTGATTTTATTTTCCCCTGTCTGTGGTGTGGGCCTAAAGGCTGTTTACATTCTTGAAAGTGAAAAGGAATGTCTGCCACTGTAATGGGGTGATTATGGGATATGATGCAGAGACCACTGTTGTTGTGTGACTGTTTGGAGAGTGTGAGGTGCAGTAACACCCGGGTGTGAATGGGTATATGTTAATTGCCCAATATTGCGAAACTTGTGTTTTTCTTATTGTGGGGAGTTCTCTGTGTGTAATTTTGTGTATCCTGCGAGTTTATGGGGTTGGGTACCGCCATTGTGTATGACTGTGATTGTTATGTGTATATGTTTAGCTTTAACGGGACTGATTTAGTTTGGTGTGTGGCCCTTTTTCTTTTCAGGGACTATTTGTTTACATGGCAGGGAGCCCTGCTGGGCCAGTGTGTTGTGTGAATGAGTAGGCCTATACCCTCTTGTATTATGGCCCTTTTCCACTAGTACCCACTCGGCCCTACTCGGCTCTACTCGGTTCAGTTTGTAGCCTTTTCCTTTAGTACCTGGTACCAGGTACCTTTTTTGTACCGACTAGAGGCCAGGGTACAGCCGTGCTAAGTTGAGCCAAAAATGTGACATCAACAGACTCCAGGACACTGATTGGTCAGGGCGTAATGTCATGAAAGCCTTCGTCTTCTGAAGAATCGCCAAACCGCCATCTGCAAAAGTTCACGGAGTAAACACGGTCACCTAGTAAACACGATATTAATAGAGATGGCGTTGTAGGTTTCGCGGAAATCTACACTGTGGTCCAACGAAGAAGTGCGGCGTTTTCTGTGCTTGGTGGCAGATAGTATCCAGAGCGACATGGAGGTACCCCGCACTGATACAGATGGCAGCTCAGAATAGAACCGGACTACGGACAAGCTGAAGATGAAAGTGAGTGAACCATCGATGGCGAGTAACTTGTGATATTGTGCATCTTTTCGCTTATTTATCCTGTTGGTGGTAAGCTCACTTTTTTTGAGCAATACAATGCCATCCTGTGCTGACTAACGAGTGTTAACTAGTAGCTAGCTAGCTAGTAGCCAACTCTGCTGATTCGTGCTTGCTTTGTCCGAAGTATTCGCTTGTGAGAGCAAAACGATGAAATATATTAATCCTGGTTAAAGTCCTGGTTTGTGTACGTGTTGCACTTTGGTGTTGTGCATTAAGTTGTGTGTAATTTCTAGAATCTGTTTCCACATGCCAGGGGTCCGCATTCCTCAGAGTGTTGTGTTTATATATAGTTACAGGTCAAGTGGACCCCAGGATCCAAAATCTCAACATATTCAAGTGCATTTTCAAACCAGTGATTTATAAAGTGATTCATATAATTTTCTAAAGTGTCAGAATAGACTCATACACCTATTCTGTAGATTTTCCAAAAAAAGTGTTGGAACAGTGTTTTTGTGCTGTTTCTGTTCCACCATAAATCCCTGGATTGAAAATGTACTTGTACATGTACAGAGTGGATCCTGGGGTGCTCACTGGTCAGGGAAATGAAGCATTTTTGTCACATCCCACCACTGACTTTCATAAGTGTATTTCCCTAATACAGGTACATCTCCAAAAATTAGAATATCATGAAAAAGTTCAATATTTTTTGCCACTCATTTCGGAAAGTGAAATCCATATATTATATAGATTCATTACACAGACAGTGATATATTTCAACTGTTTATTTATTTTAATTTTGATGAATTCAGTTTCTAAAAAAATTAGAATATTACATAAAATTAATTTTAAAAAATAGTTTTTAAATAGAAATGTTGGCCGTTGAAATGTTGGTTAACATGGGCTGTAGCCATAATCTTCAAAATTACAATAAACACCTGTAATATATCACTGTCTGTGTAATGAATCTATATATGGGTTTCACTTTCTGAAATGAGTGACAAAAAAATATTGAATTTTCATGATATTCTAATTTTTTGAGATGTACACTACCGTTCAAAAGTTTGGGGTCACCCAGACAATTATTTTGTGTTTTCCATGAAAAGTCACACTTATTTACCACCATGAGTTGTAAAATGAATAGAAAATATAGTCAAGACATTGACAAGGTTAGAAATAATGATTTGTATTTGAAATAATAATTTTTTCCAGATACTCAACCTGCTCAAAGGAAGGTCAGTTTTATAGCTTCTCTAACCAGCTAAACTGTTTTCAGCTGTGCTAACATGATTGCACAAGGGTTTTCTAATCATCCATTAGCCTTCTGACACAATGAGCAAACACATTGTACCATTAGAACACTGGAGTGATAGTTGCTGGAAATGGGTCTCTATACACCTATGTAGATATTGCACCAAAAACCAGACATTTGCAGCTAGAATAGTCATTTACCACATTAGCAATGTATATTAGATATTAGAGTGTATTTCTGATTAGTTTAAAGTTATCTTCATTGAAAAAAACAGTGCTTTTCTTTCAAAAATAAGGAAATTTCTAAGTGACCCCAAACTTTTGAACGGTAGTGTACCTGTAGATGTGTTGAACTTGCTTGAACTAACCACCATCCATTTATGTTTTTGGTCTAGGCAAGAGGAAAGGAAAAACAGCCACCCCACAATGGACCTCGCCACTGTGGAAAGTACTGAAATCCTTTGCTTTTACAGGTGAAGTGCCAAAACTAAAGTGGCACAATTTCCACTTAATATAGAAGGGACTGAAGTGAGATTTATTTGATTGTGTAAATGTTAATAACAGAATAATTGAAAATAAATGGCACATCAACTGTAAAATAATCCACTTGTTAATGTATTTATTTTTTTTGTCATATCACTTGTGTGATCCTTTGAGTTATATTCATAACTGCATGTTGCACTTTGGGGGAATGGCAGTTGTTCAGTCATCAATATAATTCAGTTTATATGTGTAGTTTATAGTCTTTCATCAATAAACTCATGCAGTATTATAATAGCAGGACACATTACAAACTTCTGAGACCCATTGTAGTGCATCCTTTTATATTTTAGCAATACAAGTACAAAACGCCGCCCACACTTGAAGCCAGGTGGACACAGCAGTGACAGAGCGGTGGCTAAACTTTTATTAATAAAAATTCCACATTTTGACTGAGTGACTCCATACTCGGTGATGCATACCCTCAGTTAAAGTACTATATTCCATTCAAGTGAATGTATTAATTCATTCCGATTGCTGAGGCCACAGTAAAAACAAATGATTTTAAACGTAACCCAGCCCTTGTAAAATCTGCTTTACTGAAGCGCAGCTACATGAAAATTGTGGTTAAATACAACAACGAAGCACTTTTTTTGGTCACATTTCACCACTGGCTTTTAGCAACAAGCGTCTTTCCCAAATATGTTTTAAACTTGCATTAATGGAGCTTGGCCTTTTCTGGAGTTGCCCCGGGCGAGAGGCGACGAGCAGGGGTGGGTATTCTTGTATCGCCCCACCTTGCTGCCTCTATATTGGAGTTTTCCCCGGTGGACGAAAGGGTTGCTTCCCTACGCCTTCGGGTTGGGAAACGGGTCCTGACCATCATTTGTGCCTATGCACCAAATGATGTTTCAGAGTACCCACCCTTTTTGGAGTCTGTGACTGGGGTGCTGGAGGGTACTCTTCCTGGAGACTCCATTGTCCTACTGGGGGACTTCAATGCGCATGTGGGCAACGACAGTGAAACCTGGAGAGGGGTGATTGGGAGGAACGGCCTGCCCGATCTGAATCCGAGTGGTGTTCAGTTATTGGACTTCTGTGCTAACCACAGTCTGTCCATAACGAACACCATGTTCAAGCATAAAGGTGTCCATATGTGCACCTGGCACCAGGACACCCTAGGTCGCAGGTCGATGATCGATTTTGTTATCGTATCATCAGACCTGCGACCGTATGTCTTGGACACCCGAGTAAAGAGAGGTGCAGAGCTGTCAACTGATCACCACCTGGTGGTGAGCTGGATCCGATGGCAGGGGAGGAAGCCATTCAGACCTGGTAGACCCAAACGTATAGTGAGGGTGTGCTGGGAGCGTCTGGCTGAGGCCCCTGTCCGGGAGGTCTTCAACTCCCACCTCCGGAAGAACTTCAACCACATTCCGAGGGAGTCTGGAGACATGGAGTCTGAATGGGCCATGTTCTCCACCTCTGTTGTTGAAGCGGCGGCCCAGAGCTGCGGCCGCAAGGTGGTCGGTGCATCTCGTGGTGGCAACCCCCGAACCAAGTGGTGGACACCAGTGGTGAGGGGGGCCATTAAGCTGAAGAAGGAGTCCTATCAAGCTTGGTTGGCTTGCGGGACTCCCGAAGCAGCTGAGGTGTAGCGGCAGGCCAAGCGGAGTGCAGCTCGGGTGGCTGCTGAAGCAAAAACGCGGGTATGGGAGGAGTTCGGTGAGGCCATGGAACAAGACTTTCGGTCAGCTTCAAAGAGATTCTGGCAAACTGTTTGGCGGCTTAGGAAGGGAAAGCAGCTCCCCGTCCACACTGTGTATGGTGCGGATGGGACACTGTTGACTTCAACTAGGGATATCGTCGGGCGGTGGAAGGAATACTTCGAGGATCTCCTCAATCCCGCTGATACGCCTTCCACAGAGGAAGCAGGGTTTGGGGACGAGGGGGATGACTCGCCTATCACAGGGGCTGAGGTCGCCAAGGTGCTTAAAAATCTCCTTGGTGGCCGGGCCCCAGGGGTGGACAAGATTCGCCCTGAGTACCTCAAGGCCCTGGATGTTGTTGGGTTGTCATGGTTGACACGCCTCTGCAACATTGCGTGGAGGTCGGGGGCAGTGCCTTTGGCATGGCAAACCGGGGTGGTGGTTCCTCTCTTCAAAAAAGGGGACCGGAGGGTGTGCTCCAACTTTAGAGGGATCACACTCCTCAGCCTCCCTGGGAAGGTCTATGCCAAGGTACTGGAGAGGAGAGTCCGGCCGTTGGTCGAACCTCGGATTCAGGAGGAGCAATGTGGTTTTCGTCCTGGCCGTGGGACATCGGACCAGCTCTTTACCCTCTCGAGAATTCTTGAGGGTTCGTGGGAGTTTGCCCAACCAGTTTACATGTGTTTTGTGGACTTGGAGAAGGCATTTGACCGCATCCCTCGTGGATTTTTGTGGGGGGTGCTTCGGGAGTATGGGGTATCGGGCTTGTTATTACGAGCTATTCGGTCTCTGTACGACCGTTGTGAGAGTTTGGTTCGTATTGCCAACACTCAGTCGGAGTCATTCCCAGTGAGAGTTGGACTCCGCCAGGGCTGCCCTTTGTCACCGATCCTGTTCATAATTTTTATGGACAGGATTTCTAGGCGCAGCCAGGGAATGGAGGGTGTCATGCTTGGTGACCACAGGATCTCATCTCTCTTGTTTGCAGATGATGTTGTCCTGTTGGCTTCATCCAGCAATGACCTACAGCTCTTGCTGGGATGGTTTGCCGCTGAGTGTGAAGCGGCTGGGATGAGAATCAGCACCTCCAAGTCCGAGTCCATGGTCCTCAGCCGGAAAAAGGTGGATTGTTCTCTCCGGGTTGGGGACAAGCTCCTGCCCCAAGTGGAGGAGTTTAAGTATCTTGGGGTCTTGTTCACGAGTGAGGGGAAAATGGAGCGAGAGATCGACAGACGGATTGGAGCAGCATCTGCAGTGATGCGGACGTTGTACCGGTCTGTTGTGGTGAAGAGGGAGCTTAGTTCTAAGGCAAAGCTGTCGATTTACCAGTCAATCTACGTTCCTACTCTCACCTATGGTCACGAGCTTTGGGTAATGACCGAAAGAACGAGATCGCGGATACAAGCGGCTGAAATGAGCTTTCTCCGTAGGATTGCTGGACTCACCCTCAGAGATAGGGTGAGGAGCTCAGTCATCCGGGAGAGGCTCAGAGTAGAACCGCTGTTCCTCCACATTGAAAGGAGTCAGTTGAGGTGGTATGGGCATCTGATTAGGATGCCTCCTGGACGCCTCCCACTTGAGGTGTTTCAGGCACATCCCACTGGGAGGAGACCCCGGGGCAGACCCAGGACTTGGTGGAGAGACTATGTCTCCCAGCTGGTCTGGGAACGCCTTGGTATCCCCTCTGAAGAGCTGGAGCAGGTGGCTGGGGAGAGGGAAGTCTGGGCTTCTCTGCTTGAACTGCTGCCTCCGCGACCCGGACCTCCGGAAAAGCGGTAGAAGATGGATGGATCGATGGACTTGCATTAATTAACCACCACCCATTTCTGTCTTTTGTCCAGGCAAGAGGAAAACGATCCACCCCAAACTGGACCTTGCGTCACTATTTACAGAGATGCAGGCTGAAGATCTGCTGAACTGGGACCAGCTTGAGTGGCACATCCCAGCTGCTTCTCAGTGAGGCAGCGTGGCTGGAGTTTGTGACCCATTCTAAGTTTTTTTTTTTTTTTTTTACAGTTTTGAATTTTGCACATTCTGAATAATCTGGAATTTTCTGCTGATTGTAATAAACAATTTAGTGACTTATGTGTTTGCATCACGATTTTTTATTTTGTCTGTTAAGACACCGGTGGGAAAAAAGTCAACAGTACAAACCATTTATCAGTGACTTTGAAAATAATGGCTTATTTTTAAGAAAAAGTAACCAAAACAATTATTTTATTTACTGAAGACTGTATTGTTGGATGTGCCACCGCAGAAGACCCTGCACACTTTAGTGACAGTACCAGTATATGGAGGAATTCTGGGCCATATTAGCATCTGTACTTTATCAAAATGGGTTAGGGCGGGGGTGTCTAATCATGTGCCATGGAAGGCCAAGACCCTGCAGGCTTTACCTCCAACCAGTGTCTTCAACAGCAGATTCCACTGAATTTCTTCCATTGACTGCTGATCAGTGAAAACACCTGCTGAAGAGACTGGGTAGAAGAGAGAACCTGCAGGGTCTTGGCCCTCCATGCCACATGATTGGACACCCCTGAGTTAGGGTTTAATGGGATTTAACATTTTAACACAAACGTCTTTATGGTTCATAATTCTGTTGACAGACTTACACCAAACCAAAAGTGATTTCTCAAACTGCTGGATTGTTCTTTGACAGCTTTTCCAATCTTTTAGTATTTAATCTGTCACTTGGTGGTAGCCGTCACACATAAAACAAAAGAGACACATCTGCAAAAATTTCAAAGGTTTATTGTCAGTGCAATTCCCTGTTTTCTCAGTGCCAATACTACATGAATACACGTATAGTACATTGTTGATGCAGAGAATATATTTTCTACATTACATGTATCTAGCAGGGATGGCAACAGGAAATTCTGATTTCAGCTGAAATCTAATTTGGTCAATTGACTTATGGGGGGGGGCGGGGGGCGCAGCCCCCCTGAAGCTGGGAGGTTTTCGGTAAAACAGAAGTAATTTAGACTGAAAAAAATGATTAAAAAAAATGAAATACTAGACTTAGATAAATCATTAAATTTAATGAAAAGTTAACTTACGTTTTCTTCAATGTTGTCTCACTGTCTTTAGTCCAACATATTTAACAGTGCTATGAGAGTTTATTACACTATTTACACTGGTCACCAAGTTACTTCTAATGTGAAACTTTCTTCCTTTTGGCAGCAAGCTGTGTCAGTCTCTGAACTTTGAACTTCATCTCCTTTTCTGGTTTCTTCAGAAATTGTTCGAGTGTTTCTGTTACCTCGTCGAACTTTTGAGCCAATTTTCACCTTTACCGTCACTTTTCTCTCAAGCCAATTCCATCGGAACTTATTTTTGACACTTTTGTCTATTTCTAGCACTGATGGCTCCTGATCCTTAGATAAAAATCTCATAATTCCGCTGAAAACAATACCGAAAGCTCAGAATTCCAACACGAACCAGGGATGTAATTTGGGGTTGGGGAAATTATCTGAAAATTCAGCAGGGAGTCTGGGGGACATAGTCCCCTAGCGGGGTCCGGGGCACAGCCCCGGTGGGGGGTGGGTGGGGGCAAGGGAGGCGAAGCCCCCCGAAGCTCCTGGGTTTTTATGATTTTTAAGTACCAGAACTGTGCTTAAATGACATAAAACAAACAGCTGAATGCCACTTATTACTGTATAATATTGACTTATGTTCTAAGAAGATAGCATTCCTAAAATATTACAACAAGCATTATCCATCACATGCTTTAACACTTTGTTACACCCAGGAGGGCGAAGGGGGGAAGGATGAGAAAGCCCAAGCTGTCAGACTTTGCAGCGGCTTTTTATTGACTTTTCACCACACACGGCATGGCCCACAATTATACAGCACATCGCTATACACCATTTTCTTTACACTCTTTCTCTGGAACATTCGCTACTCTCCTTCTCTTGTGCTCTAACACTGAGCAGCATCTTGTCATTACTGAGCGCCACCTCTGGCGTAGAAACGCTACTGCTTTCACTGACAGTTCATATCTAACAGTTCACATTCAGTCCTTTAATAACATTCCCCATAAATGCTCCCATTTACCATTAACAATTAAATCGCAGTCTATTAGGTATATTTATTAGGAATATTTATATTTGCCATTAGCATCTAATCCACACCGTTTTCTGGGGGTTTACTAGAGGTTGTCCAAAATTGACTTTTTTCCTACACTCACCCCTCAAAAAGTTAATGTCGTCCCGACATTACACCTTTCTCAAAACTACTGTTTTTTCCTCTTTTTTCACAGTCCATATTTGGTAATCATGTATCTCATGTAAGTAGGGTATTACTAAACAGGAGTTAGAGTTCATTAAAGTCCATAAAGATGCAACTGGTAGTTGTCCATAGTACAGCATGTATCTCCTATTCCATGCAATACATTTGCAGAAGAGGTCTTTGTGCACGATAACCTTCAACCGTTCCATCCATCATGGTGGGTATCTGCATCTTTCCTGAGAGTAAGGGTACTCAATCTAGTCATAGCCTACCAAATAAACCTTTGTGTGATGCCTGTGCCTTAGTAACACACTGAAAATCTCTTTTTTTGTGTTTTTCAATTTTTTTTCCTTTTTTTCCTTTTTTAATCAACCATCACAGTAACTACCAAGTTACTTTTCAAAACATTCATGTCTGAACAATGGTTATCTTTAGCTTCTACCCCTTTGTTCTAGACAGATGAAGTGCAATGAAGTGCAAGGTTGGCCTAACTTATCATAAGTAAGTCTCAATGGCTGTTTTCTTATTCTTGAAGGATACGTTTTAGCAGGAATCTCGTCAGGTCCCTCCTGGTCACTGGAACTGGACTCCGACACCCCATCACCCTGGTCCTGGTCTGCCTCAGCTGGATCTGGGACCACCGGATTGTCGACCTCTGGTGCCAGCTGCACCTGCGTGACGTCATCTGGGTCCTGGTCCTCATCCTCCGGAGTAGTGTCACTGTGCGGGTAGAACTCCGGTGCATCAGCTCTCAGTGGACAGTGATTCTGATCCTTCCCAGCTCGTAATCCGATTATGGCACTCCAACCTTCGTCATCCTCATCATCCGTGCTGTTTTGTCTGTCCACATGCCTTTGTCTTTTAGAGTCTCTTTCTCTTGTTTGATTAGAGGCATGCTTCACTGTTTCCATGGACAGAAAGTCACAGGGTAGCAAAAGGTTTCTGTGCATGACCCGAGTGCGTCCCTTGCCATTTTCAGGTCTGATTTCATATACTGGACTGTCTGGGTACTTCTTTTGGGTCACGACATACACCTTGTCTTCCCAGTATGATCTTAATTTTCCTGGCCCACCTTTTTCGGTCAAGTTTCGAACCAGTACTCGGGATCCAGGGGACAACTCAGCACCGTGAACCTTTTTATCATAAAGTGCTTTGCTTCTCATCCCTTCTTTGTTTGCTGTTTTAGAAGCAAGTTTGTAAGCTTCAGTCATTGTAGCTCTCCACTTTTCAGCATAGTCCTGCTGAGAAACACTCTGCTCTCTTGTTGTGAGGCCAAACATCAGATCAATAGGCAACTTTGGACTACGGCCAAACAACAGAAAATATGGTGCGTACCCCGTAGCCTCACTACGCGTACAATTATATGTATGAACCACTTTTGCCAGAGAGGACTTCCAGTCTTCCTTGGCTGCTTCGGGCAAATTTCTGAGCATTGCCAACAGTGTACGATTGAATCATTCCACCTGCCCATTCCCTTGGGGATGGTAGGGCATTGTTCTGCACTCCACTGTACTCTTGGAGTTTTGCAAAAAGTTTATTTTGGAACTCTCTTCCCTGATCATGATGGAGTCGTGTGGGGAAGCCAAACTTGAGGGCAAAATCTCCAAAGATCTTCTCAGCAGCGGCGTGAGCAGCTTTGTTACGACATGGGTAAGCCTGGACAAAACGAGTGAAGTGGTCTATTAAAACCAGGATATACTCATATCCTCCTTTGCACTTTTCCAAATGCAGGAAATCCACTGACACTAATTCGAATGGGTACGTGGTGACAATGTTAGTCAGTGGTGCCCTTGTTGTCTTATTGGGACGTTTGTTCTTCAAACAACTGCAAACTTTAGTGATGTAGTGCTCCACATCTCTTTGCATATGAGCCCAATAAAAACGCTCTCTTATCAAGTTCATCACTCTCTCTACTCCTAAATGGCCCATATTTTCGTGGAGCTCTTTGAACACGAGTTTGTGAAACTTTTGGGGTAGGAGTAACTGGTCATGTGTTGCCGTTCTCCTGTAAAGCAGTCCATCATTTTCCAAGTACAGCTTGTGTTTCTGCCTGACTAAAGCTGCAATTTTACTGTTCTGCTGCTTTACACTTCTTGGCCATTGTTCTGATAACACATAGCGCAACACCTCTCTAATCACGGAGTCTTCTTCTTGAGCTCTTTTTAGATCAGTCTTTGATATTTCAGCTATAGAGCTGGCTTCTTGATCTACTTCCCTAATGAGAGTAGAAATGGTGACTGGGCAGAGCCATGGTTCATTTTCTTGTGACTTCACCTTGACTGCCTGTGCCACACAATTCATCACATCAGGATCAACATTCTGTGTGCATTTGTTCATGTACTGCTCCATATCTAGAGGCATACGTGAAAGTCCGTCTGCATCTCTGTTTGCTTTTCCAGGGCGATACTTAATCACAAACTGGAAATCAGCTAGTTCTGCTACCCACCTCTGTGTGGTTGCATTTAACTTTGCGGTGGTGAGCACATACACTACCGTTCAAAAGTTTGGGGTCATTAGAAATTTCCTTATTTTTGAAAGAAAAGCACTTTTTTTCAATGAAGATAACTTTAAACTAATCAGAAATACACTCTATACATTGCTAATGTGGTAAATGACTATTCTAGCTGCAAATGTCTGGTTTTTGGTGCAATATCTACATAGGTGTATAGAGGCCCATTTCCAGCAACTATCATTCCAGTATTCTAATGGTACAATGTGTTTGCTCATTGCGTCAGAAGGCTAATGGATGATTAGAAAACCCTTGTGCAATCATGTTAGGTCTGCAATGCTGTAATTGCTGCAAATGGAGGATTCTTTGACGAAAGCAAAGTTTGAAGGAAAAAATTCTTATTTCAAATACAAATCATTATTTCTAACCTTGTCAATGTCTTGACTATATTTTCTATTCATTTTACAACTCATGGTGGTAAATAAGTGTGACTTTTCATGGAAAACACAAAATAATTGTCTGGGTGACCCCAAACTTTTGAACGGTAGTGTACGTTAGGGGATTATTGTCCGTATAGACAGTGAATGGCGGAGAATAGTACAGATAATCCCGAAACCTCTCACAGATGGCCCACTTCATGGCAAAAAACTCCAGCTTCCCTGAATGAAGGTGGTAGTTCTTCTCTGGATTTGACAGTGTCCTGGAGCCATACGCTATCACCACCAGTTTGTCTTGTTGTTGCTGGTATAACACCGCTCCAAGCCCCTCCTGTGAAGCATCACAGTGCAAAATGAAGGGTTCCTCAAAGTTCGGGTAACCTAACACTGGGGGTTGGGTAAGAAGGTCAACAAGCTGACAAACTACTGCTTGATGCTCTGGGCGCCACCTGATCACATGGGATGAGGGTAAGTGGCCACCATCGTTCTTTTTGACATGTTTTCTTGAGTTTTTCTTTGCTTTGTCTGTGTGATCGTTAGCCAGAAGGTCGTAAAGAGGCTTTGCTATACGGGAGAAGTTTGGAATATAGCTGCGGTAATATGAAATAAAACCTAGCAATTTCCTTAGCTCTCCAACAGTGGAAGGTTGTTGCTGTTTGAGTGTCTGCACTGGGGCAATGTCCGCAGGGTCCATGGTGTAGCCCTGTCCTGTTACCATTTTACCAAGAAAACGTACCTGCTGCTTGAATAACTCACATTTCCGGGGAGTCAGCTTCACTCCATGCCTTTGATAGCGGTGCAGGACGCTTCTCAGGTCTCACAAGTGGTCTTCAAAAGTCTGTGAATGAACAAGGTTATCATCGAGGTAAGGCAGACAAACATCATCTCTCAACCCCCACAAGCACTCCTCCATAGATCTTTGGAATGCTGCTGGTGCTGAGGACAAACCAAATGGAATTCTTACCCACTCGAACAAACCCCAGGGAGTGATAAATGCAGTGAGGGGCCTACTCGACTCTTCCAGGAAACCCTGATGATACGCCTTCCCTTGGTCGAGGACTGAAAACCACACACTCCCACTTAGACTGTTTAGCATATCTTGTATGCGAGGAATTGGGTGTCTGTCTGGGCTAGACTTCTTGTTCAACTCTCTAAAGTCGCAGCACAAACGCAGACCTCCATCTTTCTTTCGCACACAGACGACTGGACTGGAATACGATGACTTGGATTTGGTGATCCAGCCCCTGTTAAGCAGGTCTTCTAAATACTCCTTTACTTCTTTATGAAGTGGTTTGGGAACAGAAACATACGTTCTCTTGACAGGATCGTGATCCTTGAGTCTGATCTTCAACTGTAAAGAGGGAATTATCCCTACATCATACTCATCACGGGAAAACGCTTGCCGTTCCTCCCGTAGTAGCTGTTTTACTTGCTCTTGCTGTATGGGCGAGAGATGATCAAGGGGAACTGGAGGGTCCCACATGTCCATAGTCTCTTTGACAGCACAGTTCATCTCGGTCTCTTTATTTCTTCCTGTTTCACTCGTCGTCGGGTCGACGGTCGCTTGGTTTACAGCAGGGGGTCTAATATCTGCCGGATAAGCAGTTTTAACTCTCTGCGTTTCCCCCAAAATGGTCTTAGCAGGCAGCTGGATATCACGGGACGTACTGTTTGTTATAGGTATTTTGAACATAGATCGCTTCCCTTTCCATAACTGCACCAACCCACTTTGCATCTGCAAACCCTCTGGTAACTGGGTGTACTGACTCGGCTCAAATAAGATGTCTTGTGTGTCTGGAAGTGAGCCTGCTCTGACACAACCTTTGACTGTTTTGGTTTGGCCAGCAGGGATGGTAACCAACTCACTGCCAACTTTTACCATTCCTTCCCCCAGCCTATCCTCCTCACTTTGCATCACTTTCAAAAACACCTCTGTTTTCTTACAGTCAAATGAGAAGGCTGCGCTAACAGCTTCACTGATGGCACAAGGGGGTTTAATGCCCATCTTCAGGACATGGCCAATCACGTTGAACCCAATGATAGGCGGCTCTGCCACTCCGTCCTCCTTCACCACTAGCACAGGAACTAAGAGTTCCACCGGTGGGCGACTAACTGTCGGCAGCTTAAATGTGACTTCGACCCACCCTGAGAATGGAATCGGTGTCTGGTTCACTGCCCTCCCATTCAGGATACTTGGACCCACCAACTCGGCTAAGTCTCTGACGGTGGTGTGTGGCAGGTGCTCCTGTCTCCAGTCGTCATTCATTAAACAAACATGTGACCCTGTGTCCCACAATGCTTGTGTCTCCTTGTCATCGAGGAAGCAGGTGATGACATATTTTTTTCCAACCAAGTTGAGCAACTGTAATAGGCGTTTAGGGGACAGTAGATTAACACGGACTGTTTCTTCAGGAGGTGCCTCGGCCTTAGCTACCAGCCTTGCTTCCAACCTCCGAATACTGTCAGTGACTAGCTCATACAGTTCTTGTGTGTTAGCTTGTTCTGATGTGGTTGCGACAGTATTGGCTGCCGTGTCTACTTGCCCTGTTCCTCTTCCGAGTCTCCTCCCTATCCGACATTCCCTTGACATGTGGCCGCTGACTCCACACCTGAAGCAGTGGTTGCATTGGTCGCCATGGCTGGTGGACTGACATCTCTTGCAGCCACGTGTCCTCCTGGCTCTTTGAGCGCGAGGTGCTCTGGGAGACTCACGTATGGCCTTCTTGATCTCCTCCATGTCACTCTTCAGCTGCGTGACTATGTCCAGGAGCTCAGATTCCGTACGGGTCACTGTGCTTTGGGACTTAAGGATTTTCCCTTTTGTCAATGGTAGGGGGCGCTCTTGGCCATCCACTTCTCTCTCGGTTGCATACTGACCAGTCAGATTTTCCACTCGGCATTCTCGAACTTTTGGTTCTTTTGTGTGCCTTTTAAATTTCTGATGCCGTTCCCATTCAAGACTGGCTGCTGCATTCGTCTTTGAAATCAGTAGCTCGTCGGTGACGGCAGGATCCTCCAAGTAACGCTTCAGTTGATACTTCACATCAGCACTGATCAGTCCTGTTTCCACCGCCCTCAGAAACTTCCTCTGAATAAGATCAGAATTAAACTGCTCTTCCGTGCCAGGCTCTCTGGATGCTGCTAAAAGTCTTTCCTTTAGCTCAATGGCACGAAACAGGAAGTTCTGAGGTGACTCATTACTGTCTTGTGTGAGGTTTATCAGACGATGATACAAGTCAGTGGAACTATCCTCTTTATAATGTCCTCGCAGGATTATGCGCAGCTGTGGCAGTGTGAGATCTGGCTTAATCTCCAGCATAGTGCGCAAACTCAATCCAGGACTCACTGCTCTGACAACAGCCTCAATTATCTCAGCCTCACTGTGCTTTTTCTTTAAGCCCATATCGATCTGGTGAGTGAGATTGGAATAAGACAACTTGTCTTTTTGGCCCCTCTCCCCTATCTGCCCATTTATCTTAAACTCCCGTTTAATGCTCACTTCTGGTAGTAGGGGCGCTGCGGGGACCGCGGGCTGTGGCACAAAATGGTGGCTCTGTGGTGGCGCGGCCTCGGGCTGTGTCACAAAATGGCGGCCCGGTGGCGGCGCGGCCTCATCATCCGTCAGCCTTATTATTTACTCTTCAACCCTTTTAGCTGAATCAATGATACTTTCATGCAGAGCGGCATACTGGCTCTGTAAACTGGTTAGTGCCTCTGTCTCTCAGCTCATGCCAGCCGCTGTCGCTGCCTGCGTCAACGGTTCGCTTAGCTTAGCTTCGTTAGCACATGCTATTAGCTTTAGCACAAACTCGCGGGCTACATCCTCCTCTTCGCTTTCAATGGCTTTCTCCACCTCCTCGATTAACAGCCATATCAGCATGTACTTCTTAGACGGCTCGGCTGGGCTTATCTTTGCAAATAAACAGACCTCTTTTAGCTGTTCGGCCCGTAACGGCGCCAAGGCCTCGCTTAGCTTATCTTGTAGCTGCTCCAGCTCCATCGTTACGGCCTTTCTTTTTTTTTATTTGCACACTCACAGTCTCAGACACGACTGAACCATCCTCTGCTACCAAGTTTTGTTACACCCAGGAGGGCGAAGGGGGGAAGGATGAGAAAGCGCAAGCTGTCAGACTTTGCAGCAGCTTTTTATTGACTTTTCACCACACACGGAACGGCCCACAATTATACAGCACATCGCTATACACCATTTTCTTTACACTCTTTCTCTGGAACATTCGCTACTCTCCTTCTCTTGTGCTCTAACACTGAGCAGCATCTTGTCATTACTGAGCGCCACCTCTGGCGTAGAAACGCTACTGCTTTCACTGACAGTTCATATCTAACAGTTCACATTCAGTCCTTTAATAACATTCCCCATAAATGCTCCCATTTACCATTAACAATTAAATCGCAGTCTATTAGGTACATTTATTAGGAATATTTATATTTGCCATTAGCATCTAATCCACACTGTTTTCTGGGGGTTTACTAGAGGTTGTCCAAAATTGACTTTTTTCCTACAACTTGATCAAATCAAAATCAGTTAATTTTATCTATTCCATAATAGAAATAAAATTCCAACATACCATTACTTTTTATAATTTCAGCATTCATTTCATTCCTCTCCTGTGGAATCAGCTGCCAATCTGGATTCGGGAGTCAGACTCGATCTCTGTTTTTAAGAATAGGGCTAAAACCTACCTTTTTGATATAGCCTACAATTAGGGAGGGATCATGTGTTTCTGAACCCTCCCTTAGTTATGCTGCTAATAGGTTTAGTCAGCCGGGGGACCACCAGTAATGCACTGGGCCTCACTCTTTTTCTCACTCTCAATGAAATATTTTTTTTGCTGGTCATTAACATTAGTTTGTTCTCTCCCATAGATTGAGTCCCCATCGTGCTGTTTGCTCTCTACATGTCTGTTCTTTTCTTCTTCTCTATCCCCTCACCCCCCAGCCAGTCGCAGCAGATGACTGCCCCTCCCTGAGCCTGGTTCTGCTGGAGGTTTCTTCCTGTTAAAAGGGAGTTTTTCCTTTCCACCGTCGCCAAGTGCTTGCTCACAGGGGATCGCTTGATTGCTGGGGTCTTTCTGCAACTGTGGGGGTTCTCCCTACAGTTGATAGTGCTATGAGATGACTGTTGTTGTGAAATGGCGCTATATAAATAAAGTTGAATTGAATTGAATTGAATTTCAGATCACCAGTTTCAATCTCCATTGAGACTTGAGCAGTTCATTTTGCACAATCACTGATGCAGCCAAGTCTTAGAAATATTCAAAAGTTATGAGTCAATATCCACTGTGCACTGTCAATTTCAAACTGTTTGGAATCATAAAAGGGGATGGTTAACTTTTATTACCGTTTCCTTCCCCCCACAGCCCAGCTCATACAGCCGTTGTACGCCGCCAGTAACAGAGAGTTAATGGCTCTCCACCTGGCCATACGCCACTTCCAGTCCTGCCTGAAAGGGCGCATCTTCACTGCGTTCGTGGACCACAAGCCGCTAACGTACTTAACGTACTTTATCTTCTTGGAAGATAAAATAAAGCAGAATTAAGCGAATTAGCAGAAAATCACATCCCTGAGAACACGCCGCCATGAATTTTTGAAAAAGCATACAACGAGCCATTTGATTGGTCCAATCGTTTGCAACTATCCAATCGCAGGGCTGTCAAGCTACTGCAATACAGCAGTAGCTTGAACACAACACATCCGGGTTATCACGGGAGACGACTTCCGGGGAAGCGTCAAGCACTTATGTAATCGTGTTGATTTTCGCTAAAATCGGTAACAATAAGGCACCTTACCCCCCCTAAAATTTTCTCAACGGATTTAGACGATTCACAGAAACAATCAATTTGAAAATAAATCGGCGGAAATCTGCAGATCGGCGTAAAATTGCCATCCCTGATCTAGTAAATCAAGTATTTCTCCATGTAACCTTGTGACTGCATTATTTTAATTGCTTTTAATCCTAGATCAAGTTTGTTTTGGCCTAAAATGCATCATAATTGTCAAATATATCTTATTATATCTAACTCAGTACTGTTTACTTTTTGAATATATATTTTGTGGCTAATATAACCTCATAACTACAACCTGGCGATCAACTTGTGTCAGCTGAACAGCTTTTGGACACCACCACAGACTCTGTGCAGCTGGAGCAGGTACATGACATGATGTCTCAACAGTCTCTCCATGATTTTCACACAGATCAGAGCAATTTATTGCACAGGAAGCTAAACGTTTCTACAGACATGCGTAAGCTCTATAACCACTGATTGTTTGTGAAGCTGGGGTGACATCAGTGAGAGGCTGTGTTGAATGCCAGACCCACGGTTTGAAGCGGAAATTTTCCCACAACAGAGCCATCTGAAACACATACACACAGCATACATATTTTAGTACCTAATAGCGATCACTTGCAGACATTACAGTGTAGTACGACGTACTTAAAGCAAACTAGCATTAGCAATCATTAGCTTACCGTCATATATGATCTAGTTCGTATCCTCACGTCTTCTGCTCTATGGCTTCCCAGATGCTCCAGTACTTTTCCAGAGTGTTTCATTTCGCTGCCTGTACCCTTGTCTGGTGGTCCTTTTTGGCCTTTACGGTGACAAAAAGCCAGAGACCGAGGAGTTGCCTTGAACAGTTATGTTTTGCTTGGGTTGCGTGTTTTACGTCACGGGAGTGTGGCGCCACCTTGCTGTAAAAAAATCCCACCCACCCCTGGCGTACCCAGCTATACCCAGCTGCTATGGAAACACAACCAAACCGAACCGAGTAGATTCGAGTAGGGCCGACTGGGTACTAGTGGAAAAGTGCCATTAGTGAGTGAATCGGGTGAAAATTATTTGGTTGGGTAATTTGTGTGCTTGCAGTTTTTCAAAGGGGGGGGGGAGGAATGTAGGATCGTAATAAATATATAATATTGGTATGGCGGTGCCCTAGGCAAGGGAGGGGTGATGCCCCACCATTGGGGGGGTGGCGTCACCTGTCGTATATAAGCCTGGAGCGGGAGACATATTGTCTCTTTGCTGTGACTCCTGTACTCGCGGTAGGGTGTCCCCGTGTGTACATAGTTCTTTTTAATAAACTTTATAAAACGTCACCTCGCCTCCTCGTTATTCGGACACAACACTTGTGTTGCTCATTTTATTAATATGGATAGATATTTTTGGCGCAAATAAATATAAACTGATCCTACCGTAGCGCAGCCGTCAGTCTCCTCCGCCGATGTTCTGCCATTTTATCATACTTATCACAACAGCCATACCCTGGGTTACTACACATGCGCGGCATGTGCACACATGCGTAGTAACAGGAAATATGCTTCCGCTCATAATTTCCGCAAACCATATGGCTGATGGAAAAAGCTGATGGCGCAGCACCATGATTGGCTGATCTAAGAGTGTGGTGCGTTTTCACTTTGTCTATTTATATACATTATATATACATTATATATATATATATATATATATATATATATATATATATATATATATATATATATATATATATACTGTATGTATATTTCCTGCTATTAAAAATTACTCAGTACAGCTGATGGAAGGTAAACAATAGCATACAGTGGCCCAGCTGAACACCAGTCGGTTTCCTGTCCTGCTCACACGCAACCCAGTGGGAAGTAATGCCGTGGCGACTTCTTATATCGAGTCCTGATCACCTGTTGTCCCAGCATGAGTAGCCCCCAACAGCTCCTACCTCTGTGGTTAAATATGAGTATTTTTTGAGCAAGAAATTCATATTTAATGTCCGCAGTTGTGTAAATGTGTAATTAATTGTAATAATTTTCTTACGCACAGAGAAAAAGTGACTGTGATTTGTTGCAGTGAACAGCTTCTTGAAAGCGGTGAATTTTCATTTATCTGTGCTTTTTGTTTTATTTTATCTCCTTCATTTACATGCTGTTATGATATGCAACTATTTCATGGAAGTAAATCCTCTAAATATGCGTTTTTAATGGGCTGGTTCAGGGGTGTCAAACGTATGGCTCAAGGGCCAAAAACGGCCCACCGGGGGTCCAAAATTTTCTCTGTGAATTTACTGCTTTATTTCCAGTAAATTTCTGACTTTGTACTGATTACAATAGTTTATATACATCTGATACATTTTTTCTCTGTATGATGAGACTTTTTTCTCATCAGTTTTCTTTCTCTTGTTTTTTTATGAGAAAAAGGGGCCCTTGATCTTGCTGTGTGTGCAAGATGATTTAAGTATGCATTTAAAAGTAACGTGAAAGTTACTTTTCCAAGTAACTAGTTACTTTAATCATGCAGTAACTCAAAAGTAACTCAGTTACTTTTGAAAAGAAGTAACTAGTACCGGTAAGTGCAACTAGTTGCTATTTTTTAGTAACTCACCCAACCCTGCCTGTAACACAATCCAAAATAGCTGGGTCAGGGGCAAGAAAAGACTGGGTAAGGAGAAATGCTCAAAAAACAATTTTTTGCAACATTCAACAGGTAAATATGTTAATTGGAAACTGGTAAATGTCATGATTGGGTATAAAAAGAGCATCCCCGAATGGCTCAGTCATTCACAAGCAAGGATGGGGTGAGGTTCACCACTTGTGAACAACTGCATGGGCAAAAAGTTCAACAGTTCAAGTTTCTCAATGTACAATTGCAGGAATTTCATCATCTACAGTCCATAATATCATGAAAAAATTCAGAGAATCTGGAGAAATTTATCCATGTAAGCGGCAAGGCCAAAAATAAATATTGAATGTCTGTGACCTTTGATCCCTGATGTGACACTGCATTAAAAACTGACATCATTCTGTAAAGGATATTACCACGTGGGCTCAGGAACACTTATGAAAGCCATGGTCAGTTAAGACAGTTTATGACTACATCTACAAGTGCAAGTTAAAAGTCTACCATCCAAAGCGGAAGCCATATATCAACAACACCCAGAAATGCCGCCGGTTGCTCTAGGTCTGAGCTCATCTGAAAGTGGATTCACACTACAATGTTTTGGATTGACTTTTACTGACGTTTTGGCAAACATCTTGCTCTGCTGGCAAAAGTTAATGACAGTTGGTATTTGTTGGCAAATGCTGGCAAAAGTTGTGTTTCAGCATGCTGAAAATTTGCCAACATTTGGAAATACATATTGGTGAAAGTTGTGCTCAGTTTGTAAAAGTTCTTGAGCGCTGGGCTAAGTTATAAAGAGTTTACCTAAGTCAACCTAAGTTAAAGCTGGGTTCACACTATTTAGCATTTGGACTGACTTTTACAGACGTTTTGAAAAATACTCAGCACAGGTCAGCTGATATCAGCGTTGGGCAACACTCATATAAAGATCAGCATTTGTGGAGGCTTCCTGCTTTTCTGGACCTGCTTTTGGAGTGAACACATCTCCCTTGGGGATACGTTTCAGTATTTATTTTTGTTTTATATTCCTATGTAGTTACTTCTGCATACCACTTTCCCCTGTTTGTTCATTCATTCATTCATTCATTCCTCTAAAAAAATAATACAATAATGCTTATTGACTCCAACACTAAATCCGCAAATAAGATGTGAATGTGGATGGAATAAAAAACTATTTAGTGTATCATCATATAAATAAAATGACGGGTGATTATATTTTGACTGTTACACCTCTCTCCATTAAAATAACATAAAATCCTGTTAAATGTCTTTTACTTTTTGACACCACATCAGCACTGTTTAATTTCCCACAGTGGAAACCAAACCAATAAATCCTGGAGAAGGATTACCTACGTAGCAGAAAATTAAGAACAGTAAATTTCTCAATGAGGAGATTTTTTGGGGGGGGCTGTCACATTTTGGGAGATTATGCAGTGTATATATATATATATATATATACTGTATATATATATATATATATATACTGTATATATATATATATATATATATATATACACTACCATTCAAAAGTTTGGGGTCACCCAGACAATTATTTTGTGTTTTCCATGAAAAGTCACACTTATTTACCACCATGAGTTGTAAAATGAATGGAAAATATAGTCAAGACATTGACAGGGTTAGAAATAATGATTTGTATTTGAAATAATAATTTTTTCCAGATACTCAACCTGCTCAAAGGAAGGTCAGTTTTATAGCTTCTCTAACCAGCTAAACTGTTTTCAGCTGTGCTAACATGATTGCACAAGGGTTTTCTAATCATCCATTAGCCTTCTGACGCAATGAGCAAACACATTGTACCATTTGAACACTGGAGTGATAGTTGCTGGAAATGGGCCTCTATACACCTATGTAGATATTGCACCAAAAACCAGACATTTGCAGCTAGAATAGTCATTTACCACATTAGCAATGTATATTAGATATTAGAGTGTATTTCTGATTAGTTTAAAGTTATCTTCATTGAAAAAAATAGTGCTTTTCTTTCAAAAATAAGGAAATTTCTAAGTGACCCCAAACTTTTGAACGGTAGTGTGTGTGTATATATATATATATATATATATATATATATATATATATAGTAGCACCTTGGGGGTTGGAACCTTGGAACCTTGGGGGTTCCAAGGTTGTCATAGCCAGGAACGGCACTGGGGTTAAGCTCCCAGTGCTCATAAAATGCTCCTTACGGCGTGCGTCTCGAAAAGCCCCTGACAACTAAGTCCAACTCCTAGCCTGCCCGTGTGGTTTAGTCTCTAAGCCCGGCGGAACTGTTTTTACTAATAGGAGAAGGGGCGAGGGCGGATCTCTGGCGCCTTAAAACCAGATGCTTCGGGTAGATGGTGGCTCGTCAACCTGGTAAGGTAGCCCATCTAGGGGAAGGTAAACCCTGATTTCAAACCTCCGCTGCCTTGCGGCACACCCGGTGTGCCGCAAGGCTTCGGGAGTCAACCCTGAGGAAAAATCCGGAGTCAGAGCCCGTAAGGCAGTTCTCTGTTGTGCTCAACATCGTTCTGGCAGCTCCTGCGACGGCACTGGTGCCAAACTGTAGCAGCCCTGCTGTTCCTTTGGATTCATCAGTGACGTGGAGAGGGGGGACATGCTGCATGGGTAACATCTTGTCCTCCATATCTTCCTGCCCAGGCTTGAATCCCACCAACGCCCAACGCTGGAAGGTAGAACACCGGTGCGCATCGGCCTGTTCAGCCACAGGCGGTGCTGTTCCAGCAGAGTAGACGTTTAGGATTCTCTTCCATGGTCATCATAGACCGACGGAGGCCGACGACAGCACCTTGGGGGAGCCAGATTATCTAGCATCTCAGACAGGAGACAGTGACTCCAGCAGCAGTTCACTGCTAACGACTCTGCTTCTGTGTGGAGAGGACTGAGGCAAATCACCAACTATCGGCCTCAGGCTTCTAAAGGTCAGGATGACAAAGCCCTTTGTCAAAAAATGTCCCAACACTATGCCTGTTTTGACAGCTCGTCAGCTGTGTCCATCTCCCACCCTCCCCCCAGCGCCACTGCCTCCACGGTCCCCACTTCATCAAAGGCGCCCCCCCCTCCTCCCCCCTGCCCTTGTCATCAGTGAGCAGGACGTGCACAGACAGTTCTCCAGACTGAACCCGCGCAAGGCCCCCGGCCTGGACGGCGTGTCTCCCTCCACCCTGAGACACTGTGTGGAAGAGCTGGCTCCTGTCTTCAGATACATTTTTAACACCTCCCTGAAGTTATGCCACGTGCCGACCTGCCTCAAAACCTCCACCATCATCCCTGTCCCCAAGAAGCCACGGATCACTGGACTTAACGACTACAGACCTGTAGCGCTCACCTCTGTAGTCATGAAGTCCTTTGAGCGCCTGGTCCTGCCCCACCTCAAGACCATCACCACTCCCCTCCTGTACCTGCTGCAGTTTGCCTACCGAGCCAACAGGTCTGTGGACGACGCAGTCAACCTGGCCCTCCACTCCATCCTGCAGCACCTGGACTCCCCGGGAACCTACGCCAGGATCCTGTTTGTGGACTTCAGCTCTGCATTCAACACCATCCGCCCCGCTCTGCTCCAGGACAAGCTGTCCCTGCTCAACGTGCCTGACTCCCTCTGCAGGTGGATCACCGACTTCCTGACGGACCGGAGGCAGCATGTGCGGCTGGGAAAGACTGTCTCAGACTCCGTCAGCATCAGCACCGGATCACCCCAGGGCTGTGTACTTTCCCCCCTACTCTTCTCCCTGTGTACCAACTCCTGCACCTCCAGCCACCAGTCTGTCAAGCTGATCAAGTTTGCGGACGACACCACCCTCATCGGGCTCATCTCCAACGGCGACGAGTCCGTCTACAGGAGAGAGGTGGCCCAGCTGGCGTCCTGGTGCAGCCACAACAACCTGCAGCTGAACGCTCTGAAGACAGTGGAGATGATCGTGGACTTCAGGAAAGTCACAACCCCGCTGCCCCCCCCCCCCCTTACCCTCACAGGCTCTCCCATCACCACTGCAGATTCCTTCCGCTTCCTGGGCACCACCATCACCCGGGACCTCAAGTGGGAGCCGACCATCAGCTCCCTCATCAAAAAGGCCCAGCAGAGGATGTTCTTCCTGTGGCAGCTGAGGAAGCTCAAGCTACCCAACAAGATGTTGGTGCAGTTCAACACGGCCATCATCGAGTCCATCCTCACCACCTCCATAACCGTGTGGTACGCAGGAGCCACTGCCAGGGACAGACTAAGGCTGCAGCGCATCGTGCGCACTGCTGAGAAGGTGATCGGCTGCAAGCTCCCATCCCTCCAGGACCTGTACATCTCCAGGACCCGGAGGCGTGCAGGCCGGATCATAGCCGATCCTTCACACCCTGGTCACGTACTGTTTGCCCCCCTCCCCTCAGGTAGAAGACTTCGGTCCATTCAGACTAAAACCTCCCGTCACATGAACAGCTTCTTCCCCTCTGCCATCAGACTGCTGAACACTAAGTGACTTATTAGACTCTCGTGCACTACGTACAGCAGCTCAACCAGACTCATGTCAATTCACTGTTTTCTTTTTGTATTACCGACTGCACTATGTGGTACTCCACAATATCTGCTACTCGCTAATATATTTAAAATTGCTTTGACTAGTATTACTCATTCATATTCTACATTTTATTGCATGTTGTAGAAGAGCTTGGAATAACGAGGCGATGTGATTTATAAACCAAAGTTTATTATCAGCTTCGCTCCTCTAACAAGTCTCATCTCAGTGCAGAAACAGAATAAGAGAGCGAACACATTCAGCTCTACATACTTATACCTACACATAACAAAAGACATGCATATCAAAGCTGACATCCCGCATTATCTTAATCCCCCCTCCTTTGTCTTCGTACTCCTCCACCTGACCCTGGGTGGTCAGGGCGATCGATCTGGTCTCCACCGCAGCGCCTCGGATGCTCTTTGATCTTCGCTGGCGGTTGAGACCTCTTGTCCTGTTCTGAGGTGTGAAGTCGTTGTACATATGTAATCACCAAACATTCTCACATGCTTATACTTATGTAGGTTATGGGATATATGATTAATATAAATCACAGCCCCCCCCCAAACGACTAAGAAAAGGACAATAATAAAAAAAATTCACAGTTTAAGATAATTACTATGACATACTAACTGCTAAACCTCTTGACAAGGAAGAAACTTTCCAGCAGCTATGCTCCTGTAGAGAATTCAGTGGTAATCATAACAGCGTAGTAATATCACAAGTCAGTCTTAAACTGTCACAGCACAATTAGTGAACAACTTTTGAGTAGTTTGCATCAATCCCTGTGCCGTCTGGGTTTTAATCTTCTCCCGAATCTGCTGTGGGTCCGCTTGGGCGTCCTGGTGGGACCTTCCTGTAAGGAATCTGCAGCTTGGGGAGGAGAGTGATTATTTGTTCCCTGCAGGGGGGCTGAGTCTTTTCTCTTGGGGGGGTCTACCCCGCCGAGGTGCTCTCGCCAACCGTGCAGGTTCGTCTCTCAACAAGAAGGCAGGTTTAAGTCTGTCAATGCTGACTGTTTCTTTTCTGTCCCCTAAATCAAGCACAAAATGCTTATCACCAGGTTCCAGCACTCTGAATGGTCCATCGTATGGTGGACGGAGGGTAGATTTTAAAGCTTCATGCTTAACAAAAATGAATTTGGCGTTTTTTAAAGCTTGGGGGACAAAAACCCGTGGAAAAGAGTGGTGTGCCTGTCCGGGGAGAGTGTCCGGTCCGCTGCTGCCAGAAAACCTCATGGCTGGGAGATGCCCAGGCTCTGGGTTCTCTGGTAAAAATTCACCTGGGAGTCTGAGAGGTTGTGCAAAAACTAATTCTGCTGGGGAGGCGTCTAGATCCTCTTTAGGTGCAGCACTCAACCCCAATAAAACCCAGGGGAGTTTATTTACCCAATTTGTATCCGTTAGTGAGGCCCTGAGGGCGGCCTTTAAAGATCTGTGAAAGCGCTCGCATAACCCATTAGCCTGAGGGTGATAAGCGGTGGTGCGGTGAATTGTCGCCCCTAAGCTGCTGGCCATGGCTGACCAAAGCTCTGAGACAAATTGAGGCCCCCTATCGGACGTGATGTCCGATGGGACGCCGAAACGTGCCACCCAGTTTGTCAAAAAAACGCGAGCGACTTCCGCCGCTGTGGTTGACGCCAGAGGGACCGCCTCAGGCCAGCGCGTAGTACGATCTATCATTGTTAACAGGTGTGTGAAACCCTGAGACGAAGGTAGTGGTCCCACGAGGTCGACATGAACGTGGTCGAACCTTCTAGCTGGGATTCGGAAAGGCTCTAGAGGGGCTTTTGTGTGTTTGTATATTTTGGCACGCTGACAAGACATGCAAGTTTTTGCCCATTCCTTTACATTTTTGCGCAGGCTGGGCCACACAAACTTTTCGGAGACCATTTTAACCGAAGCGCGCACACCCGGGTGCGTGAGGGAGTGAATTGAGTCGAAAATACGGCGGCGCCATGTAGCTGGGACTACCGGGCGAGGTCGGCCGGTTGAAACGTCGCAGATTAGGGGGGGTACACCATCGCGTAAACCCCTTTCCTCCAGCCTTAACCCTGTTGGTCCAGACAGGAGTGCGCGCACGTCTGCGTCACTGCTTTGTTCCTCTGCCATGGCTGCGTAATCTATCCCTATGCGAATTGGGGCCGCGTACATGTCCGCGTTGGCGAAGAGTTCTGCGGCTGAGGTAGTATAATCTGTCTCCTCGCACTCTGGCGATGTCACAGCGCGAGAGAGGCAGTCTGCTACCACGTTAAGTTTGCCTGCCACATGTCGAATGTCTGTGGTGAACTCTGAAATTGCAGCTAGCTGTCTTTGTTGCCTGCCTGACCATGGTTCTGAAATTTTAGCCATCGCAAAGGTGAGCGGTTTGTGGTCTACAAAAGCCGTGAAACGCCGCCCTTCTAACCAGAACTGGAAGTGGCGGATGGATAAATGAAGCGCTAGCAGCTCCCTGTCAAAAGTGCTGTATTTACGCTCCGTTTGGTTTAACGATTTGCTGAAAAACGCCAAAGGTTGCCAGGTTCCGCCAATGTGTTGTTCCACAACTGCCCCTATGGCCAGGTCTGAAGCATCTGTGGTTAGCGCGATGCGGGCCGAGGGATCAGGGTGAACCAACAATGTGGCGTTCGCTAGAGCACTTTTTACTTCCGCGAAGGCGCGTTCGCGCTCCGGGGTCCATTCGACCGCGTTGGAAGGCTTTTGTTTTCTGAACGCGGTATACAGGGGCTGCATGAGTTGAGCTGCGCGAGGGAGGAAACGGTTGTAAAAATTAACCATTCCCAAAAATTCTTGCAGCGATTTGACCGTTTGCGGTCGTGGAAAATTTTTTACTGCGCGAACTTTGTCTGGCAATGGGACTGCCCCCTCTGGTGAAACTCTGTGTCCCAAAAAATCAATTTGTGACACGCCGAATTTGAATTTGGCTGGATTGATTATTAACCCGTGCTCTTCTAGTCTCTGAAAAACCGTAGTGAGGTGTTGTTCGTGTTCTTCCTCTGACGAGCTGGCTACCAGCATATCGTCGAGGTAGACGAACACGAAAGGGAGATCGCGTAATACCGCATCCATCATCCGCTGAAAGGTTTGAACAGCGCCTTTGAGGCCAAACGGCATCCGCAAAAATTCAAAAAGACCGAAAGGGGTTATTACAGCCGTTTTAGGAATGTCTTCCGCTCGAACGGGGACTTGGTGATAGCCGCAGACCAGGTCTATTTTAGAAAAAATGTGCGCACCCGCCAGATGTAGTGAGAAATCTTGGATGTGAGGAATTGGGTAGCGGTCATGCGCTGTCGCATTGTTTAATCTGCGGTAATCGCCGCACGGTCTCCAAGAACCGTCGGTTTTCAGGACCATGTGGAGTGGCGATGCCCAGGGGCTTTTCGAGCGTCTAATAATGCTTAATTTTTCCAGGGTGGCAAACTCGTCCCGTGCTATGGCGAGCTTGGTCGCGTCTAATCGCTGAGCTTTGGTGAACATGGGTGGGCCTGTTGTGGGAATGAAGTGTTCAACCCCGTGTTTCGCTACTGTTGCTGACAATTTTGGAACTGTGAGTGCTGGAAATTGGGTGAGGAGTTGGTCAAACTTACCTCCTGCTGTTGTGACGCCGGCCTGCACGGGTGGTGGAGAGACTCGAGCTGAGCAGGGAATAGAATAAAATGACAGTGCATTAACCAAGCGTCTATTTGCTAGATCAACTAACAACCCATGTGCACACACAAAAAATCAGCACCCAACATGTTAAAGCTCACCGCCGCTACAATAAATGTCCATCTATAGTTGCGGCCGTGAATGCAAAGAGGCAGGCTCCTTTCACCGTAAGTGTTGCTGATGGAGCCGTTGGCTGCCATCGCCCCATTACCCCGGGGACCCATGGCCCGATCTGCGTGGGAAGGGGTGATAAAGCTCAGTTGAGCTCCGGTGTCGATCAGGAACTGTCTCCCGGTGTGTCTGTCAGTCACATAAAGAAGTTTATTTTTTTCGCCGAGAACCGCAGCCGTTAGCGGTTCTCGGTTTTGGCGTTTGCCCGAACTTTTGAACTTGCAGGGGGGAACGCATTTGTACGCCCCCTCGGCGAAACGGTGGTGGTAATAGCAGATGTCGTTCCGCCTGCTGCGTCTTGGTCGTGTTGCCGCCATGGTGGGCGGGCTCTGCTCGGTTGTCTGTGGTTCTCCGTTGCTCTGGGCATCTGCGGATGCTGCTGTGGCCACCTGTTCCCTGCAAGCGTTGGTGAGTCGCTGCGCTTCTCGGGCCAGCGCGCGGAAGTCCTGCTGGGTGCTGCACCGCATGTTGATCAGCGTCCCTCTCATGTGTGGCGGCAGAGTGCTGAGGAAGATGTGTTGGAAGAGGAAGTTGTCGTTGTCCTCCTCCTTGAGCTGCAGCATGTCCTCCATGAGGGCCTTGGGTCTGCATCCTCTGTGGCCGTAGATCGCCAGGATCCTCTCTGCTCTCTCCTCGGCTGAGGGGACGAAGTTCTCGACGATGGCCGCCTTCAGCTCTCTGTATTTGGCGTGGGCGGGCGGCTGTCGGATTATGCTCCCCGCGCATCTTGACGTGGCAGCGTCGAGTTTGGCGATGATGTGATAAAATTTTGTCTCATCCGCCGTTATGCCCGCCAGTGCAAACTGAGACTCAGCTTGCTGGAACCACGAGCTCGGGTCTTCTTGCCAGAATTCTGGCAGCTTGTCGGTGACGGCGCTTGTGTGGGCCGTCCTTGATGTGTCCGCCGGGTGAGAGCGCCTTTCTTCTGCTCTCACGGCGGGGCTGGGGATGGTGCTCGGTTGAGCCCTCTCTTCTGCCGTGGGGGAACGTCTTCCATCCGTTCCCCTGTCTGCATGGGCGCCGGCGCTTGTCTGGGTCGCCTCCGATGAGTCAGTCGCGGGAGAACGTCTCTGTTCCATCCTCACGTCTGGTCACCAGTGTAGAAGAGCTTGGAATAACGAGGCGATGTGATTTATAAACCAAAGTTTATTATCAGCTTCGCTCCTCTAACAAGTCTCATCTCAGTGCAGAAACAGAATAAGAGAGCGAACACATTCAGCTCTACATACTTATACCTACACATAACAAAAGACATGCATATTCAATTCAATTCAATTCAACTTTATTTATATAGCGCCATTTCACAACAACAGTCATCTCATAGCACTATCAACTGTAGGGGGGACCCCCACAGTTGCAGAAAGACCCCAGCAATCAGGCGATCCCCTGTGAGCAAGCACTTGGCGACGGTGGAGAGGAAAAACTCCCTTTTAACAGGAAGAAACCTCCAGCAGAACCAGGTTCAGGGAGGGGCAGTCATCTGCTGCGACTGGCTGGGGGGTGAGGGGATAGAGAAGAAGAAAAGAACAGACATGTAGAGAGCAAACAGCACGATGGGGACTCAATCTATGGGAGAGAACAAACAAATGTTAATGACCAGCAAAAAAAAAATATTTCATAGAGAGTGAGGAAAGGAGTGAGGCCCAGTGCATTACTGGAGGTCCCCCGGCTTACTAAACCTATTAGCAGCATAACTAAGGGAGGGTTCAGAAACACATGATCCCTCCCTAATTGTAGGCTATATCAAAAAGGTAGGTTTTAGCCCTATTCTTAAAAACAGAGATCGAGTCTGACTCCCGAATCCAGATTGGCAGCTGATTCCACAGGAGAGGAGCTTGATAACTGAAGGCTCTGCCTCCCATTGTACTTTTGGAGATTCTAGGTATTACAAGTAATCCTGCATTTTGGGAGCGTAGTGCTCTGTTAGGATGATACGGTAGTATCAGATCTTTTAAATAAAAAGGAGCCTGATTGTTTAGAGCTTTGTAAGTAAGAAGAAGGATTTTAAACTTAATTCTAAACTCTATGGGAAGCCAATGAAGGGAGGCCAGAACCGGAGAGATATGATCTCTCTTTCTAGTACCTGTTAAAACTCTTGCTGCAGCATTTTGGATCAGCTGAAGACTTTTTAAAGATGTTTTAGGACAGCCTGATAATAAAGAATTACAATAATCTAATCTCGAGCTAACAAAAGCGTGGATCAGCTTCTCAGCATCACTCTGAGACAAGATGCTCCTAATCTTGGCAATATTACGCAAATGATAGAAGGCAGTCTTAGAAACAAATTTAATATGTGAATTGAAGGACAAATCCTGATCAAAAATAACTCCAAGGTTCCTCACAGAGCTATTAAGAGAAAGAGTAACTACATCCAAACTGAAAGTTTGATTTGGAAAGGAATTTCTAAGGTTTTTTGGACCAACAAGAATGACTTCAGTCTTATCTGAATTTAATAGCAGGAAATTACAAGTCATCCAAGCTTTGATTTCCTTAAGACAGGCTTCTAACTTGACTAATTGATTAGTATCATCTGGCTTCATTGACAGGTATAATTGTGTGTCATCTGCATAACAATGAAAATGTATACAGTGCTTTCTAATAATGTTGCCTAACGGAAGCATATATAAACTAAAAAGAGTAGGGCCTAGCACAGATCCCTGTGGAACTCCATGACTAAGCTTTGAGCTGAAAGAAAACTCATCATTTACATGAACAAACTGGAACCTATCAGATAAATAAGATCTAAACCACTGCAACGAAGTTCCATTAAGTCCAACATAGTGTTCTAATCTATCAAGTAGAATATTATGATCAATAGTATCAAAAGCTGCACTAAGATCTAAAAGGACAAGTACAGAAACTAGTCCATTATCAGATGCAATGAGGAGGTCGTTAGTGACCTTCGCTAAGGCTGTTTCAGTACTATGATGGATTCTAAACCCAGATTGAAACTCTTCAAGTAAACCATTTCCCTGCAGGTGGTCAAATAATTGCGTAGCAACAACTCTTTCTAAGATTTTTGAAATGAAAGGGCGATTAGAGATTGGTCTATAGTTAACTAAAGCTCCTGGATCTAGCGTTGGCTTTTTGAGTAAGGGTTTAATTACAGCCGTTTTAAAAGCCTGCGGTACATGGCCTGAAGTTAATGAAGAATTGATTATATGAAGAATAAAGCTACCAATAAGTGGGAAGACTTCTTTAAATAACCTGGTAGGAATAGGGTCTAAAAGACAAGTTGAAGGTTTGGATGAGGAAACTATTTTGTCTAACTCACAAAGGTCGATTGGAGTAAACTCATCAAGACAGACATCAATAGAAGGAGTTGTAGTAGTTACAGTATTTAAGTTAACTGTGGGAAGAATCTGATTGATTTTATCTCTGATGGATGAAATTTTATTATTGAAAAAGTTCATAAAGTCCTGACTAGTAAGCTCTAAGGGGATGCTAGGATTGACAGAGTCCTGACTCTTTGTCAACCTGGCTACAGTACTGAAAAGAAACCTGGGATTATTCTTGTTCTCTTCTATTAATGCAGAGTAATAACTCGTTCTAGCTTTTCTAAGAGATTTTTTATAAATTAAAAGATGATTTCTCCAAGCTAAATAGATTTCATCTAAATTAGTAGAGCGCCATTTTCTTTCTAATTGACGAGTCTTCTGTTTTAAGCTACGAGTTTCTGTGTTGAACCAAGGAGTTAAAAATCTCTGATTAGACTTTTTCTTTTTTAAGGGGGCCACCAAGTCTAGAGCCTGATGCAGAGAAGCTGAAACACTATCCACCATGTTATCAATTACAGAAGGAGCAAGCTGTCTATAGCTTATTTCCGTTGTGTTGACACATGGCATAGAGGAAACAATCTGCATAAATTTGGAAACAGCATCATCTGAGAGGCATCTACTGTGATAATATTTTTCTTTAGGAGCCAAATAGTCAGAAATAGTAAAATCAAAGGTTAACAGACAATGGTCTGACAGTACAGGGTTATGAGGAGACACTACAAGATTTTCTATTTCTATGCCATATGTCAGAACAAGGTCCAATGTATGGTGGAGGTAATGAGTAGAATTTCCTACTTTCTGAGAAAACCCAATCGAGTCTAATATTGAATTAAAAGCCACATTAAGGCAGTCACTACATCCACATGTATATTAAAGTCCCCTACTATAATTATTCTATCAGATTTCAGCACTAAATCAGCTAAGAAATCAGCAAATTTGGATAAAAATTCTGAATAGGTTGATGGGGGACGATAAACTATGGCAAATAAAATTGGGTTTAACCTGAAATTGCTAAAGTGCCCAACACTGAGGACCAGGCCCTCAAAGGAATTATAACATGTTTTTTGCTTTACATTAACTAGTAATTTGGAATGGTAAATTGTTGCTACTCCTCCTCCACGACCAGAACTTCTGGGATTTTGACAGTTTAAATAACCAGAGGGAGTTGATTCATTTAAACCAACATAATCCTCTTGCCCTAACCAAGTCTCTGTAAGGGAAATTAAATCAATCTGATGATCAATTAACAGATCATGGACTAACAGAGACTTGGGAGTTAGAGACCTAATATTTAATAAACCACATTTAATTTTTAAATTATGAGGAGGAACAGAGGCCAAATCATTCAATTTAGAGGCTTTATGTTTAATTTGAGTTTTACCAATATTTTGCTTTATCACTTTGGGATGCTTATACATTATATTTTTATTTACTTTGGAGGGAGCAGACAACGATTCTCTGATGGGGAAGACAGGGGCTAAGCTGAGGGGTGGCGGATGAAGAGGAGCTGCAGAGAGGCGTTTAAGACTGCGACTCTGCTTCCTGGTCCCAACTCTGAGTAGTCACGGTTTTGGAAATTTGGATAAAAAAGATGCCAGATTGTTAGATAAATGAGAAGCACCATCCAAAGTGGGATGAATGCTGTCTCGTCTCATAAGACCAGGTTTTCCCCAAAAAGAGCTCCAATTGTCAATGTAGCCCACGTCATTTTTAGGACACCACACAGACAGCCAGCGGTTCAAGGATGACGAGCGACTAAACATGTCATCACTGGTCAGATTGGGGAGGGGCCCAGAGAATACTACAGTGGCACACATCGTTTTTATCAAAGCTGACATCCCGCATTATCTTAATCCCCCCTCCTTTGTCTTCGTACTCCTCCACCTGACCCTGGGTGGTCAGGGCGATCGATCTGGTCTCCACCGCAGCGCCTCGGATGCTCTTTGATCTTTGCTGGCGGTTGAGACCTCTTGTCCTGTTCTGAGGTGTGAAGTCGTTGTACATATGTAATCACCAAACATTCTCACATGCTTATACATATGTAGGTTATGGGATATATGATTAATATAAACCATAATGTATAGTTTTATTTCTATCTTATATTTTTTCATGTTTCATGTTGCAGCATCACACCGAGACAAATTCCTAGTTTGTGTACTACATGAACAATGGCAATAAATCTGATTCTGATTCTGATAAGCTTGGGACAACAAAGAGCAGGAGGTTCCTGGTGAGATAGCAGGAAGGAGTCAGGGATGAAGGATGTTGAATGCAGTGTGATGCAAATGTCATGTTGTGTGCGATGTAAATGCCATGAAACTTAAGAGGAGAGTTTCTGCTTAAATGTTCAGTCTGTTCTGTGCTTGAGAGATGTGAATGTGTAATAAATCGTCTGAAATGATTCTGCCTCTGATTTCACACACTCCACACTGGTGACCCAAGACGTATTATGGAACACGAGGCAAGATCCCCGGAGCCAGCCCGGTTAGGAAGCTACAGTGAGGCGGCAGCCATCCCAGACAGCCTGGACTGGAACCCCCAGCCACGCGTGTGCGGTTTCAGTCAAGCTACCGGATTTCTGGCAGCACAACCCACGCTCTTGGTTCCACCTCACCGAGGTTCAGTTCGCCCTCCGGGGAGTAACGGCAGATGATACCAGATTCTACCATGTGGTCGCAGCGCTCGACGCCCGCACAGCTCAGCAGGTAGCGAGCCTGCTCGATCAGCCACCAGCCAGCAACAAATATGAGGCGCTCAAGGCTGCGCTCATCCAGCGCTACACGCTCTCGGACTGTGAGAGAGCAGAGAGGCTCCTGACGCGGACCGAGTTGGGAGATGGTTCGGCCGTAGATCTGATGGAGAAGATGCTGGCGTTAATGGGCACGGACGACGGGCACTTTCCGTTTGCCCACCTCTTCCTCCGAAACCTTCCGACAGTAGAGAGAGCGGTTCTGGCCAATTCGCCGTGGCTGGCCGCGCGCGACTACCGTGCGCTAGCCCAGGAGGCAGATCGGATCATCATCATCACCAGGGCGATCACAGTCAACGCGGCAGCGGCGGAGCCCAGCGAGACGACCAGAGGAGGCGAGGAGCCACCGACTGTAGCAGCAGCCGGGGCCAAGGAGCGCCAGAGAGACACGCTCTGTTTCTACCACCGCCGTTTCGGAGAGAAGGCACGCAGATGTGCGCCACCGTGCCAATTCAAGCGCTCGGGAAAATGCCAAGGCCGGGGGTCAGTAGCAGCTGCGACCCTCGGTGAAGAGAACAAGCTGCTCTACTTAACGGATGCACGCTCTGGGAGGCGTTTCCTCGTGGACACCGGAGCCCAGAAGAGCTTCATCCGGCCGACCTACGCTGACCGGCTGGCAGGACCTAGCGGCCCCGGGATGTTGGCAGCAAACGGCTCGGATATTAAGACCTTTGGTGAGAGGACTCTGCTCTTATCTCTACACGGCCGTACATATGAGTGGACTTTTGTCGTAGCAGCACTGAATTACCATATACTGGGGGCTGATTTTCTGTGTGCATATGGTTTACTGGTTGATGTTGCTATCAGGCACCTGGTTAATGCACTGTCCTTTGACTCTCTCCCTTGTATAGCTCAAGTGACCCAGCCAACAGCACAAGCCAACGTCACAGCTACAGGCAGTAAGTTCCACACACTGCTCACTCAGTTCCCAGCACTCACGGTCCCGACGTTTTCCGCGGCCATCGCTAAACACGGGGTGGAGCACTTTATCACCACCACCGGGCCGCCTGTTTTTGCAAGATCTCAGTGCTTGGATGCAGCTAAACTGGCCATCGCGCGCGAGGAGTTCGCCAACTTGGAAAGGTTGGGCATCATCAGGCGCTCGAACAGCCCATGGGCGTCCCGCTACACATGGTCCCTAAGGCTGAGGGATCGTGGCGACCGTGCGGGGATTTCTGCAGGTTGAACAACGCCACAGCGCACGACCGCTACCCAATTCCCCACATACAGGATTTTTCCATTCACCTCGCTGGAGCGTGCATTTTTTCCAAAATAGACCTGGTCCGCGGTTACCACCAAGTCCCAGTGTGCGCTGAGGACATACCCAAAACAGCGGTAATAACTCCGTTCGGTCTATTCGAGTTCCTGCACATGCCATTCGGGTTAAAAGGAGCAGCACAGATGTTCCAGCGCATGATGGATGCAGTGCTGCGTGATCTCCCGTTTGTGTTCGTCTACCTGGACGATATCCTGGTAGCCAGTGCATCCGAAGACGAACACGAAACCCACCTCACGACGGTTTTCCGGAGGTTGGAGGAGCATGGGTTAAAAATCAACCCAGCGAAATGCCAGTTCGGCGTGACGGAGATTGATTTTTTGGGGCACCGCGTCTCTCCGGAAGGAGCGATCCCGCTGCCCGACAAAGTGTGCACCGTGGCGGATTTTCCCCGGCCTCAGACGGTCAGGGCGCTGCAGGAATTTTTGGGGATGGTGAACTTTTATTACCGTTTCCTTCCCCACGCGGCGCAGCTCATGCAACCATTGTACGCCGCGCTCAAGAAACAGAAACCCGCGGATAGGGTCGAATGGACCCCGGAGGGAGAGCGGGCGTTCTCGGAAGTTAAAGCAGCCCTGGCAAACACCGCACTGCTGGCGCATCCAGACCTGACGGCCCGCACCACCGACGCTTCAGACGTGGCCATAGGGGCTGTCGTGGAGCAGCGCGTCGCCGGGGCTTGGCAGCCGCTCGCCTTTTTCAGCAGAACTTTGTGCGACAGCGAACGTAAATACAGCGCGTTCGACAGAGAGTTGCTGGCCCTCCACCTGGCCATACGCCACTTCCAGTTCTGGCTGGAAGGGTGCAGCTTCACTGCGTTCGTGGACCACAAGCCGCTAACATTCGTGATGGCCAAGGTTTCAGAACCGTGGTCGGGCCGGCAGCAGAGACAGCTGGTCGTGATCTCAGAGTTTACTACCGATATTCAGCATGTGTCTGGTAAACTGAATGTAGTGGTGGACTGCCTCTCGCGCGCTGTGGTGGCCCCAGTCTGCGTGGGGATAGATTACGCAGCCATGGCCATGGAGCAGATTAGCGATGCAGACGTGCACGCGCTCCAGTCTGGACCAACAGGTTTAAGGCTGGAGATCAGGGTGCTGCAGGATGGCGGCCCCACCTAATCTGCGATGTCTCCACGGGTCGCCCGTGTCCGGTGGTCCCGGCCGCATGGCGCCGCCGTGTGTTTGAGTCGGTTCACACTCTGGCGCACCCAGGAGTGCGCACGTCCATCAAAATGGTGGGAGAGAAGTTTGTGTGGCCGAGCCTGTGCAAACAAGTGAAAGAGTGGGCTGCAGCCTGCGTGGCGTGCCAACGAGCCAAAGTACACAGACACACGAAGGCTCCCTTGGAGCCGTTTCGTATTCCGGCTAAGAGGTTCAACCATGTTCACGTGGACCTCGTGGGCCCCCTCCCGCCATCACAGGGGTGCACGCACCTCCTGACAATGGTGGACCACACCACGCGCTGGCCAAAAGCGGTCCCGCTGGCGGCAACCACGTCCGCGGACGTAGCGTGTGCTTTTTTAACAGCATGGGTGGCGCGTTTTGGAGTCCCGTCGGACATTACGTCCGACAGGGGCCCGCAATTTGTTTCCGAACTCTGGTCCGCAATGGCCCGCAGCCTGGGTGTTACAATTCACCGCACAACCGTGTACAACCCACAGGCCAATGGTTTATGTGAGCATTTTCATAGATCACTGAAAGCGGCACTCAGGGCTTCATTGACGGATGCAAATTGGGTAGACAGGCTGCCATGGGATTTATTGGGGTTGCGCTCTGCGCCGAAAGGGAATCTGGGAGCTTCCCCGGCAGAGCTCGTTTTTGCGCAGCCACTACAGCTGCCAGGGGAATTTCTGCCAGATAATCCCGTGCCGGGCAGCTCCCCGTCTCAGCTTTTGCAGCGTAGCGCAAACACAGGCATGCTGCCGGGCCCTGCCCACCACAGTTTTCCGCGTGTTTTCGTGCCTAAAACTTTGAAGAGCGCGGAGTTCGTGTTCGTCAGACACGACGCCCACCGCCCTCCATTGCGCCCACCCTATGATGGACCGTTCAGAGTGCTGGAAACAGGGGATAAGCATTTTTTTGCTAGACTTGGGGGGTAGGAGGGAAAAAATTGGCATAGACAGACTCAAACCCGCTTTTGTTGTGGCGGACGAGCAAGTACTGTTGGCTAAGGCCCCTCGGCGTGGAAGACCCCCACGGAGAGCTCCCCAGTGAAACGATTCACCAGAGCAGCCACACGGACAGACCGAAGTGCCCCCCCCCCCCAGCAACAGCCCACCCGCAGTCAGACACACTCCCAGCAGCCCCCCACCGGCACAGCAGCGCTGCGGAGGCGGTAAACCCCAGTTACAGCAGATACGGGAGGAGATGGAAGCCCAAGCAGCATGTGGACTGATGTTCAATTGTTCTATCACAGCATGTGGACTGTTATTCTATTGTCCTATCTAAGATGCTGGTGGGGGGTAGCACCTTGGGGGAGCCAGATTATCTAGCATCTCAGACAGGATAGTTGGAGAGCCAGGTGGATTTTATTCACACTATTGAGTACGAAAGGTTTGAGTGTGTAATTCTGTTGTAAATCGCCTATCAATGAAAGAATGGGGCGTCTTAAGTTGCACAATCCTGGGGTTTGGTCCCTGAGGGTCTCAAAAGGGGACTCAAAAATCCATTTAAACAAACTTTTGAGTACAACAACCGTTTCAAGCCTGTTTCATTTAGATCACCCCTCACATTAAACTGATGCAACTTAAGACATGAAAATGTCTGGGGTTACTAATTAAGACACCTACTAATTAACGACCAATTAACGATTTATCTAAACTTTCAAGTACAACAAAAATTCTTTTTGCAAATGATAATTTACTAGTCCTAGACACCATATCCACAACTTATGACGCAATTTTTCCTGGGGTTTGTAGATAAGACGGAGGTGTTTTGACCCCAAGGGATACGAAGACCCTCAAAACTGAACTTATTCAAAAGAGGGAGTACAACAATTTTGATTGATGCTATGGATAAAACATTATTTCAAATGAACAAAAATGCAATTTAAGACATCAAAATATCTGGGGTTATTAATTAAGACAACTGCTAATTAACGACTAATTACTTGAAAGTGTAATTTAATTACACTTTCAAGTACAACAAAAGTTCTTTTTGTAAAAGATAATTTAGTGACTCTAAACACAATATGCACAACTTAAGACACAATTTTTCCTGGGGTATGTGGATAAGACGCTTACTAATTAACAAGCAATTAATGATTTGTTCACGATTTTAAGTACACGTACTTTAGGAATTCGTTCAGCTTTTTATAATTTAGGGACTCCTGACATGAAATGAACCACTTGGAACAGTTATCCCTGAGGTTTGCTGGTAAGGCATTTGTTTTTCACAATTAGTTAACAGCTGGATGCTGGATAAGCTCATAATAGTTTCTGGGAATTCCCAATTGGTGGTAATGTGAATCATTGAAACAGAGATCACTGCATGTCAATGCATACACAAGAATTCCACGATACGGCTTTCCTCTCAGCCCATCCGTGAGTTGTAGGCCTACCATACCCAAAGGTACTGGTTCAGTTTGATACAGGCCTAGAAAACGCAGGGAAAAATCATTGGCCGCATTGTCTTTTATGCCAAATCTATTTGGGTACCGGTATGGTAGCGTTCGAGGATGCCCAAAAGACATCAAGGGCCTATCATTGACTCTGGCTATGATAAGGCAATTTACCCCTGGCTAGTGGTCAGCTGTATAACGCACCACAAGGTGGCTCTCATCAACTGAATTCCATCCAAAATGTGCTGACACCGCTGTGCGTGATGCTAAAATGACAATAACTCCATTGCAGAATGCTACAGGCCTACATGTACAGCACCATATCTAATGTAAGCCTACTACATGCAGGGCGTACTTATCGCGGGGGGCGGGGAGGGCAAATGCCGCTTCTGAAATGTGAGCCTTCCAAAAATGTCATTTTCATAGATTTTGAGTGAAAATGGCAATGGTCTTATGCTTACATGTATTTTACCTGCTTGAATTGAACATGTTGAAGTTCAATGTGAACCAATAGACTCATTTTCCTTTCAGACAGCACCTGTGAAATAGGTTTTCTTTTGTGCAGAGAGTTCTGTGGTACACTAGGGGCCTAGCATCTTCAAGATGGATACAGATGCTACGGAACAAACATCTGAGCCAGAGCCGGAACATGGACTTGATAATTCTGTTCATGAGGAAAGTTTGTCGAGTTTGTCATTTGTAGGTACTCATATCATTGACGGCAATTTCCTATTCCACTGCATGTCGCAGGATCAGCCTGCAACATACGGGGAGCTGTCACGAAACATCCTGGTTACTAGCTTGGCATATAAGTCACGGAGAATCGACATCAACTTCGATACGTATGAAAGACCATCCATCAAGGACTGTGAGCGAGAGCGCAGAGAAGCTGTTGTGGGAGGGGAACTATTTATTGAAGGACCTCAACAGAAAAGAGACTCAAGCTTCAAGAAACAACTCGAGAGGGAGCTGTTCAAACGAGAGCTACCCCTCTTTCTCACAAAGGAATGGTCGAGCGACTTCTACAGGCCTCTTCTTGATGGAAGGGAAGTGTATTTGGGAGTGATGGGAGAGTGCACTCGGTACTTCGTAGAAGATGGAGAAGTAAACGCAGAATCAGTCCCATCTCTAAACTGCAACCACTCGGAGGCCGACACCCGAGTCATCCTTCACATGATTGAGGCGGACAAGTCCACACCTGGCGACATAGTCGTAAGAGCTTCTGACACTGACATTCTAGTGTTACTCCTACACCATGTCCATCGAATTTCCTCCACTGTGTGGATGGAGGTTGGGACAAGAGGACAAGGCAACCTGCGTTATGTAAACGTAACTAAGATTGCTGCTGCGATAGGCCAAGCTATGTGTGCTGCACTCCCCGGCCTACACGCATTCACTGGCTGTGACTATACCTCTGCCTTTGCAAGGAAAGGAAAGAACAGGCCATATGCAATTGTGGCAAAAAGTGACAAGTTCCAGAGAGCGTTTGCTTCATTGAGTCACGCTGTCCCAACAGATGAAGTCATCCAAATCTTGCAGGATTTTGTCTGCGTGTTGTACGGAGCACGGAAACTTGTCCCACTCAACAAGCACCGGTTCAACGTGGTCGAGAAAACCTACAAAAGAAAGTCAAATGCTAAGCACCCATTTGAGAAGCTTAAAAGCATTGCAGGCAGTAGCATTCCACCGTGTGAAGCGGAACTAGCACCTCACGTGGACAGAAGTGCATTCGTTGCAAGATTATAGGGTAGTGCTCATCACCAAGACCTGGACAAAACACCCACCAATGGATGGGAAAATGTCGACGGCGAATTTCGCATCATTTGGTTCAATGGACAACAGATGCCCCCTGCACTCATTCCAGAGGTTCAGGTCGAAACAGAGCCAGATGACAACACTGATGACGCCCAGGAAGATGGTGGTATGGATGATGACATGGATGAAGATCATGATCCTCTGCCAAGAGAAATGGAATCCTCTGATGAAGACAGTGATGACAATCACGAATGAGATGATCGCAGTAAAATTACGACAGAGTGTCTTGACCTAGGATTCCGATTTGGTCGCTATGAAACAATAAGACATTTGCTTGCCAAATAACCACTTTCAAACAATAAACTGTGTCGTACACCACAATGTACATTCCATGCCTCATTATATTTTGGAAAAAAAAATTTTGTGTTACATGAAAGTTTAAATAAATCGATCATTAATTAATTAGTCGTTAATTAGTAGTTGTCTTAATTAATAACCCCAGATATTTTGGTGTCTTAAATTGTATTTTTGTTCATTTGAAATAATGTTTTATCCATAGCATCAATCAAAATTGTTGTACTCCCTCTTTTGTATAAGGGTCTTCATATCCCTCAGGGTCCAAAGACCCCCATCTTATCTACAGACCCCAGGAAAAATTGCGTCTTAAGTTGTGGATATGGTATCTAGGGTTACTGAGTTATCTTTTGCAAAAAGAATTTTTGTTGTACTTGAAAGTTTAAATAAATTGTTAATTAGTCATTAATTAGCGAGTGTCTTAATTAGTAACCCCAGACATTGTCATGTCTTAAATTGCATTTTTGTTCATTTGAAATAATGTTTTATCCATAGCATCAATCAAAATTGTTGTACTCCCTCTTTTGAATAAGTTCAGTTTTGAGGGTCTTCGTATCCCTTGGGGTCAAAACACCTCCGTCTTATCTACAAACCCCAGGAAAAATTGCATCTTAAGTTGTGGATATGGTGTCTAGGATTAGTAAATTATCATTTGCAAAAAGAATTTTTGTTGTACTTGAAAGTTTAGATAAATCGTTAATTGGTCGTTAATTAATAGGTGTTTTAATTAGTAACCCCAGACATTTTCATGTCTTAAGTTGCATCAGTTTAATGTGAGGGGTGATCTAAATGAAACAGGCTTGAAACGGTTGTTGTACTCGAAAGTGTCACGCGCGGCTCGAGGGAGCCACACAATAAGAGCCAAGGGCGAGCCAGTGAGTCGTGATGTTTTATTAAAGGTAAGGGGTGAGGGATGAGGAAAGCACAAATACTCGTACAGAGGTACACTCACGAGTTGCACAGCGCAGGAGCAGGGAGCTCGTACCGGACGAAGGGGTAACAAGGCATACATACTCTCAGCGGGTAACAATCACAGGAATGCTGTAATAGGAGTAGAAGCTGACACCAGACGAAGGTGCTTCAGCCTAGCAGTGCTTATGTCGCAGCCCCGAGTCATCGAGGCTGCTCCTATTTATTCTCATTGGCAGCGCCCCAGCTGATGAGGACTAATTGGCCCCAGCCGTCCGTAATGCTGCCAGCTGGGAGCCTGCTGAGACGCTGCTCAATGAGAAGCAGGGATGAAGGGAAACATGGGCTGAGCGCTGAGACGGCATCTCATCCCATGGTGACAGAGCCTCTCCCTCAAGGTCGGGCTCCTGAACGACCAGGAACATCCCAGCCCGCCCCCCACCTAGGGTGGGAGGAAGGGAGGCAGGACCGGAGGGGAAGAAGCAAAGGGAAGGACAACACCAACAGACCAATGTAGGGTAACAGGGCAAACCCCCCCCCCCAAATACAGTACTCTACATCGCACCAAAAAAGAGAAAAAAAAAAACAGGGCACAGATGGGGAGAATACAGAACACGGGAACAGATAACCCACCAAAAGAATGACAAAAAACGGATAAAGCAATTACAGAGTATGGATAACAAAACAAACACTACTCCATAATGCAGACAAAACTAAGAACAGGACAAGAGTGATAAAAAAAACGCTGAGTACGGGTAAGGAAGAGGGAGAAAAAAAACCCCACAATACACAGCACCATATACAGTATATACAGTATATCAACACGCACAGTCACCTAAAGGGGTGAAAGTGACTGGGACAAACGGACAATTACAGAGCATGGTTTGATGGAAAACAAAACACAACTCTATAAAACATAGACAAAGCTAAAAACAAGGCACAAAAAGAGAAAATGCTGAGTACGGGCAAAGGAAAACCCGCAGCACTACGAATATATATATACACACAGTCACCTAAAGGAGCGAAAGTGACTGGGACAAACGGAAAAGTGCAGAGTATGGTTTGATGGGAAACAAAACGCATAACTCTATAGTGCATGGACAAGGCTAAAAACAAGGCACAAAAAGGAAAATGCTGAGTACGGGAAATGGAAAACACACAGCACTATGAATAGTGAGAGAGAGAGGGAGAGAGAGCTTCGACTTTCTGCTGCACATTCACCAGCCATAATGCTCTGCACTGTGTGTCTATATATATATACATTTATAGTAATATGGACATATGTTTACTAGATGTTGTTTTTTCTTGCCTTCTGATTGTTGCTCTGAGTGTTGCTATCCCTATGCTGTTGCAATCCTGGAATTTCCCCATTGTGGGACTAATAAAGGCTTATCTTATCTTATCTTATCTTATATATATCCACCAACAGGACAAAATATAACACCCGAGTGACCTAAATAATGATAAAAGAAAAGCGACACCCGAGGAATATGGCAGGCAGAGTCCAAAATGGCCGAGGTGGCTCCGGAGGTCTCCCCGCCCATTGTCCAGTTGGCGAACTGGGGAAAGGGAAATGTTCGGACAGCGAACTCCGGACCCAGATCCCAGGAACCCAGTCCACCGGCAGCCGAACCAGGCCACCCAGAGGCAAACACAGATCATCGGGGGGAACCAGATCACCGAACCGAAAGTCTTGCGGGTCGGGTCATCGACCCGCATCACTCAACCACCAGGACCGTTGAGATGGACGAAAGGTCAAAACGGGTCCCGGTGGAAGAGGCTCAGGGGAGAGCCGATGACGAGGGCGAACGAGCGTCAGGCCGCAGGGAAGCGGCCACCTCCTCACCGGACCTGGACAACACTGGGGCAGCACCCACGTCGGACCCCGATCGGGCCTTAGGCGAACCCACGTCGGACACCGCTGGAGCAGCACCCATGTCGGACCCCGACTGGGTCTCGGGCGAACCCACGTTGGACGCCGCTGGAGCAGCACCCACGTTGGACCCCGATTGGGTCTCGGGCAAACCCACGTTGGACACCGCACCAGAACCGACCTCCAACTTTGAACCTGGACCCTCCAGCACCACGAGGAACAGCAACTCCTCGCCGGTGACCCTGGGAGAAGGCTCAGAAGAGAAAACAGAACCGGGATCAGGATCACCGGCAGCGCCAGAACCCGGCGAGGCGAGCTCAGACGCAGCGGGCGGTTGCACCTGGCTCATCTCCCCTAGAGACAGGCTGAAGTGCTCAAAGATATAAAGAGAGAAAAGAAAGGAGAGCACTCGCCTGATCTCAGGTTCTGATGCCGTCCAGGACTGCGAAGATCCAGGATCCGTCGTCAGGAGGTCGTTGTCAGGCTCCCATCCAGCCGCGTCGGGCCCCGCAGCCAGCACGATGGTCAGCGCAGCTTGAGGTTCCTCCAGCTCCGGTAACCCCGCCGACGATCCACTCGGCGTGAAGCCAGAAGAATCTCGTCCTGCTGGACCGAACCGCTCCTCCGTGGAGACCCGGGGACGCTCAGTCGTCGGCGCAGACTCCACGCAGCAGTCAGTCCCCCTCCTCCGTCCGCAACGTAGCTGCGGAACCACAGGCCCTCTCCTTATCCCACCATGTTGACCCGGAGCCGGGGATCGCTCGGCGGAGAGAGACACAGAGGATGCAGGATTAGGAACACAGGTTACAGCAGGTGGGGAGAGTTCAGGGAGCTGCGAACCCTGAACTCCTCCTCCAGGAATGTGACAGAGCAAATCATTAAGCTGATGTGAAAAAACTATGACTTGCCTGTCTCCTGGAGGTTGAATATCGCCTGCTGTGGTGGATACCGCTTCTTCCTCTCCCCGCCCGGCGATAACGGAGGACCCCCTGGGGAACCGTCTGAGGGTCGCTCGCATAGTCTCCAGCAGAGAGCTCACCAGGCCGGGATTCCAGGCACACACAGTAGTCAGGAAGCGCGTCGAGGAGGAGGGGGAAACAGCCGGGGTGAGCCAGCCCAAATGTCCAGGAATGACAGCGGGGGAACGAGGCTCAGGGAACGAGGCTGTGAAATCTCCACACTGACGAGACGAGGAGGTGACAGCTGCGTGGGGGGAACGGTCCTGGCGGCAGCCTAGAACTGGATCCGGACGAGGTTCGTGCAGAGGTGACTCGGCGATGTGATGACGGCTATTCCCAGGGGACGAAGCGAGGGGGGAACCCAGGAATCGCCGCTCCTGATCGGAGATCGAGGCGAGGAAGGCGTCGAGCACGGGAAAGCTTCGTAGCCCTGGAGTCCTCTCCACCAATCTCACTGCCGCCACCACATGCCTGAAGATGGTGACAGAACACACAGTGGAGCTCGCGACAGCCACTCGGCCCCAGACGTAATTGCTGTCAGCTGCGGCTCCTTGAAGGGAATCCCGAGTGACGTGGCGCAGGTCGGGGGAAGCCCTCTGGTTGGCGCGAACTCCCAGACTGGAATGGGAATGGCAGCAGGAACGGGATCCCGAAGCGGGGGGCAACGTCATCCACTTCGGCTTCCTGCCGGGATTTCCATCCAACTCGCGGAGCTTCTCTCGCTGTGTACCTGTGGCGTCTATCCTGGCACTGTCCTCGAGATGGAACACAGAATGAGGGTAACAGTCCAGGAGTTCCTCAGCACGGCCCGGATGCCAGCGTCTCGCGTTGGAGGCGTCGTGCAGGGAGAAGAGCGTCCCGTCGACAGCCCCCGAGATGGACCTCAGCTCGTCGCCCTGGCGCCGGGAGTGACTCCTGGGAAACGGCATGCTAGCAGCGCTGACACCCGGACAGAAAGGTACAATTCCACAGCGACTCACGGCCGCCGGTAACTCGTCGGGCTGCGACATACTGTCACGCGCGGCTCGAGGGAGCCACGCAATAACAGCCAAGGGCGAGCCAGTGAGTCGTGATGTTTTATTAAAGGTAAGGGGTGAGGGATGAGGAAAGCACAAATACTCGTACAGAGGTACACTCACGAGTTGCACAGTGTAGGAGCAGGGAGCTCGTACCGGACGAAGGGGTAACAAGGCATACATACTCTCAGCGGGTAACAATCACAGGAATGCTGTAATAGGAGTAGAAGCTGACACCAGACGAAGGGGCTTCAGCCTAGCAGTGCTTATGTCGCAGCCCCGAGTCATCGAGGCTGCTCCTATTTATTCTCATTGGCAGCGCCCCAGCTGATGAGGACTAATTGGCCCCAGCCGTCCGTAATGCTGCCAGCTGGGAGCCTGCTGAGACGCTGCTCAATGAGAAGCAGGGATGAAGGGAAACATGGGCTGAGCGCTGAGACGGCATCTCATCCCATGGTGACAGAAAGTTTGTTTAAATGGATTTTTGGGTTCCCTTTTGAGACCCTCAGGGACCAAACCCCAGGATTGTGCAACTTAAGACGCCCCATTCTTTCATTGATTGGCGATTTACAACAGAATTACACACTCAAACCTTTCGTACTCAATAGTGTGAATAAAATCCACCTGGCTCTCCAACTAGGAGACAGTGATAAGCTTGGGACAACAAAGAGCAGGAGGTTCCTGGTGAGATAGCAGGAAGGAGTCAGGGATGAAGGATGTTGAATGCAGTGTGATGCAAATGTCATGTTGTGTGTGATGTAAATGCCATGAAACTTAACAGGAGAGTTTCTGCTTAAATGTTCAGTCTGTTCTGTGCTTGAGAGATGTGAGTGTGTAATAAATCGTCTGAAATGATTCTGCCTCTGATTTCACACACTCCACAATATATATTTTTCTTTTTTAAATCCCCCCTTCTCTCCATTTCTCTTTCGTCCGTGCATGTCTGAAGTGAGTTTCGTCTAAAAACATCTGTTTTCACCGGCATTTCAGCCAATGTTTGCTAATGGTGCTTAACTTAGGCTGACAGGCAAACCCTGCAGAACTTAGCCCAGCACTCAGGAACTTTTATAAACTGAGCACAACTTTCACCAACGTTTTTTTCCAAATGTCAGCAAATTTTCAACTTGCAGAAAATTTTCAAGGATTACAACTTTTGCCAGCATTTGCCGACAAGCACCAACTGTCATTAACTTGTAGAGTATCAGCTTTTGCCAGCAGAGCCAGACATTTGCCAAAATGGCAGTAAAAGCTGGTCCAAACTTTGCAGTGTGAATCCGCCCAAAAAAGCAGGTCCAGAACGGCAAGACGCCTCCACAAACGCTGATCTTTATATGAGCGTCGCCTGACGGTGATGTCAGCTGACCTGCGCTGAGTATTTGTTTGCCTAAGTTAACCTAAGTTTGCAACAGCTACACATACACTACCCTAAGTTGGAAAAAGTTTGCCAACATTGAATGCAATGCTGGCAGATGCAAGCAAACGTTTGTAAAAGTTGGTGTGCGCTGGATTAAAAAAAAAAAAAAAACTGCTCACAAACGTAATTTCACCAACGTTTGGACTAATTTCTCAGATTTTTCAAAACATCTGTAAAAGTCGGTCTAAACACTATAGTGTGAACCCAGCTTGAGATAAACTGAGGGGAAATGGAATTGTGTGCTGTGGTCTGACGAGTTAACATTTGAAATTGTTTTGGGAAATCATGGATGCCATGTCCTCCAGGCTAAAGAGGACAATACACATTGTTATCAGCACAAAGTATCTGTGATGGTATGGGGGTGTGTTAGTGTCCATGGCATGGGTAACTCTCACATCTGTGAAGGCACCATTAATGCTGAATGGTACTACGGGTTTTGAAACAACATATCCTGCCATCTAAGCAACGTCTTTTTCAGAGATGTCCCTGCTTATTTCAGAAAGACAATGCCAAACAACATTCTGCATGTGTTATAACAGTGTGGCTTCGTAGTAAAAGAGTTTGGATACTAGAATGGCCTGCCTGCTGTCCAGACCTGTATCCCATTGAAAATATGTGGCACATTATGAAGCGCAAAACACGCCAAAGGAGACCCTGGACTGTTGAGCAACTGAAGTTTTACATCAAGCAAGAATGAAAAAGAATTCCTTCTAAAAGCTTCAACAATTAGTTTCCTCAGTTCCTAAATGCTTATTGAATTTTGTTAAAAAGAAAGGTGATGTAACAGTGGTAAACATGCCCCTGTCCCAGCTTTTTTGGAACATGTTGCAGCCATCAAATTGAAAAAATGAGTGAATATTACAAAAAAAACCCCAAAACTTATCAGTTTGAAAACTGAATATCTTGACTTTGTTGTGTATTAAATTCCGTATAGGTTGAACACATTTTGCAAATCATTGTGTTCTGTTTTTATTCTTGTTTTACACAATATTTCAACTTAATTGGTATTGGGGTTTGTAAATGTATGAGCGATAACAATTTCCTGTTTTGAGGACAGGGATTTAAATTTTTAACACAGCCACTGGAATTAACATGACAATGTGAACAATTAGACATCCTCCAAATATTGAGCACGGTTTGAACATTCAGTGATATGGTTCGAGTGTTTGTGTTGAGATACACGTCATTTGTGTTTCCACATTGGAAAAGATTCCGTAAGTTCTGGATGCACCTGGAGTTTATGGTTTGCTTAGGGCAACAATCCCCCCCCCCCCCACAGGCTCAAGGTGATAAATCAAACATTGTGATAATACTTCCAACTCTCTCAGCAGAAATTCCTTTTTTTTATCACTGCCAAGAGCAATATCCATTGAAAGGCCTTCTTTCAGGCATTACAAGTCAGTTTTACAGCTGATTATCAAGCCCCTGGAGCAAAAAAAAAATATCAATGGAACAGACCTGAAGAAACTTTGGGAAATAATAACTGATGAATGATAGAGGTCTAAGAAACTCAAGAGGTGCTTATTTGGCTTTTTAAGTACATTTTTCTTTTAAAGACAAATCTTATCATCTACATAAATCTGTAGATGGAAATTGCAAAATTCACGATAAAATGTAAACAACTGTCTCTGTTTGTACTTTTTTTTTAACATTAGTTCTTCTTCAAATCTTGCACCATTAAGAATATCATAATTTTATCTGTGTAAACTTGTATCTCTGTACTGTGTAAAGGGGCCCCCTTTACACAGTACAGAGATCAGTGAGCGATTGGGCCAGTTTTTGATCTCTTGGATTGTTTGGGAGAGCCTTGTGTGGTTAGGACTGAGTCAAAACATCTAGGAGACCATGGTGACTGCACATCACTGAAGATCACTAAGATATCAAAAACTGGCCAGATCTCTTAACGATCTCCCAGTGATCTCCACCCCTGTGTAAAGGGGGTATAAGCAACTCTATGTATCAGTGTTGTGCTGACATGGTCTCATACCTATATTCAGAAAAAAAATAAAATAAAAATATGTTTAAAAAAGTGGTTGAACAAGATTGTACTTCAAATAAATTTGTAATCCATTATATATTTTATTTTCATTTCATTTTGGGTTTGCTCTTTGTTTTAATTCTAATCACACATTTCACATGAAACAGAAAAGAGCTTTCCCCCATAAATTTCCACTGAGTGAAACATGGGAACATAAACTTCTTTTACTGATCCCGTTTGCAGCTATTAAACCTCAGCAGCAGCATTCATTTCAACACTAATTAAAGTCAAGTAGGCTGAACACTGCGTTTATGAAAAATATACAGCCTGCCTCAAATATTCACTGAACCGTCTCCCAGTTTTTGCAATTGTTGCAAAGTTTTGTATGAAACAAATTTTAAAAAATGCTCAAATATACTTCTGTTTCAAATTGTGATAAGAACATTAATATAACAACATTGTTTTGATACAGAACTCTTAAAGACACAAAGTCTAAAATAAAGCTACTTACAAAATGAATTTATTCTGACTATCAGAAGCAATAGGGACATAATAGATTTATCTGCTTTTAGACAGACACTACTGATGTCTCTGAAAACCCTGACAAGGCGTTCCATCTGAAGCTCTTGCCAAAATAGTTTTGATTAACTTGTATATCAAAAGATTATGATGATTTAAAGAAAAAAAAAGATTTGAATCAGAGTTTAAATAGGTGTGTTAAATTTGAACAATTAGGAGCACATTCAGGAATTAACAACAAGCCTATTGTTAACCATATAAATTACCATTCAAAGCTTTCCTCAGTGGGCCTTTTTGTTTTCAGCAGTGAGACTTACTGTAGATGGAAATCATAGTTATCCGCATCTGTTTGAAATATTTACAAGATCAGGCATTACTATCCAATTTTAAACAGGGTGTAGTTTTTAAACTTAAAAACGGTTAAATCATCAAATCATCAAGACCATTGGAGCACAGATACTAATGAAATGAAGCCTAAACCAAAGCATGATTTTAATACACAGGATAATAATCTTTAAATTTAATCCTTATTTTTTTTAATGTAAAGCGTCTTTGAGTGCCTCGGAAAGCACTATACAAATAAAATGGATTATTATTTTATTATTATTAATTGCCCACAAACATACTGTAGGTGTTTATGGTATCAGTGGTGGTTCTGTTCAGTGACTGATATGGTGAAACATTAAGCCTCAATAAAACTCTGATAATTAGAGTCTCATTTATGTTTTTATCACAGCTTTGATGACAAATTTACCTTTGGATTAATCAGATTTTTAGATGTGTGCTGTCAGTTTGGTAAACCAGTGATAATCTTGCCATTATGCCCCAAAATCATTTATACAAGTAAAATCCTTTCATATGTGTGATAAAGACAGAAGGGGTGAAGTCCACACTAAAGGCAAAAAAAAAAAAAAAAAAAAAAAAAAAAAACCTCTTGCAACTTTTTCTAATTTCCTGAACCTGGTCGGAATGCTCTGCAAAATTGATCGCAGTTTCTCTCCCTTTTCCTTTCATCCTCTGGTCTTGTTGTTGAGGAAAACGTGTTTTGCACGTGTACAGTGAAGTGGAACCAGGTTTAATTGCCATGCACACACAGCCAGAAGACATTACTGTGTGACCTGCTACCATAGTCACTCTTCCTTTACAAAGAAAAGATATGAAAGCCTTAGGTTATGATTATGTGAGGACGTTATCCACCAAAGCACTCAGGTGGATTGCAGGCATCTACTCAATTCTAAAGCTTTTTAATAAAAATGACACACCTGAAATTTTAAAACATGCATGAGCTTTGCAGTTTCACTTAAGTGGTTTTGTCTGTGTTTACAATGAAACCTTATTGTGTTACTATTCAAATAGTTAATTTACAATGAAAAGATTCACTTCAGTAAAGTGGAAAAAGCATATCTGCTTTATTAAGCATTCTGTTCAAAAGAGAATGATTTTACGAAGAAATTACAAGGCCTCAGATTAACAGACATTTATGAAATTTGGCAATAGAATAGAATAGAATAGAATAGAATAGGCTTTATTGTCATTGTACAGTTGTACAGCACAACAAAATTGTTGGTGCTCCACCAGGCGACTCCGCAAGTAAGTGAGAAGAATTTGAAATGAAACAGCTACAGAACACACAATTTACCATACGACTGAATTAAAAATAAAAGTAAAAATAACAAGTAGCCCATTGGTATATACACAGGCATGGTAGTGGCTTCACAGGTAGAACTATGTACATAAGAGTGCGGAGTGCAGAACATATAATTGAGTAAAATGGCCCAAGGATTATGAAAAATATGCACAGTAGTGATTTCATGGATGGGTCAATATACATGAAAGTGAGGAGTGCAAAGACAAGTGAGTTATTGTGATAATTAAAAGGTCCTCAGTTCTGTGTATGTGAGTGTTCGGGGGGGAGGGGACTCTGACTGTTTGCAGTTCGGATGGCCCAGGGGAAGAAACTGTTTGTCAGTTTGGACGTGTGGGCCCTGATTGATCTGAACTGTTGTCCAGAGGGAAGCAGGTCAAACAGGTAGTTGGTGGGATCTGAGGAGTCTCCTGTGATGGCCTTGATCCTTCTGAGACAGGAGGCTCTGGAGATGTCTTCCAGGGAGGGCAGAGGGTCGCCGATAATTTTTTGGGCCGTGTTGATGACCCTCTGCACAGCCTTCCTGTTCTCGGCCGTGGAGCCGGTGTGCCGCACACCCTGACAGTAGGTGAGCACGCTCTCCACTGAGCAACAGCAGCTTCTGGTCCAAGTTGTGCTTCCTCAGGACATGGAGGAAGTGCAGCTGCTGCTGGGCTTTCTTCACCAGGGCCTTGGTGTTCACAGTCCAGGAGAGGTCAGGGGAGATGTGGGTGCCCAGGAACCTGAAGGCGGGGATGTTTTCCACGTGGCCACCATTTAATGGGGGGGGGGGGCATTTATTGTCTCTTCTTCCTGAAGTCCAGTATGAGTTCTTTGGTCTTTTGGACATTCAGTTTAAGGTTGTTTGCTTGGCACCACAGCAGCAGATTCTCTACCTCCGCCTTGTATACCTTCTCATCGTTGTCGGTGATGAGCCCAACCTAGGTGGTGTCATCCGCGTATTTCACGATGACTGGGTAATGAAGTGAATGAAAACCCCAGTGCCAGTTGTGTTTTTCTTCTTTTAAAAGAATCAACGTCATATCAACAAACTGATTTTTGGTCAGTGACTTAGAGTTTTGAAAGCAGCTGTGAATGTGCAAGAGAGGAATCTGAATTAGAACCCTAGTATTCTAGTTTAGTTTAGTTTGTTTAAAACAACAATGAAAGTGAAAGAAAAAAACCCATAATATACAGTGGTGTGAAAAAGTGTTTGCCCCTTTTCTGATTTCTCATTTTTTGCATGTTTGTCACACTTAAATGTTTCAGATCATTGAACTTGGGCGCATGCGCACGCAGCGACCAGCAGCTGGTGAAAAAGTCCGTCGTCTGTGTGTCTGTTTTTATATACTTTTATGTGTTTTTACGAAATCCTCTGTGTCATTTCTGCCCTGGAATGTTTGTGGACTGTATGGCGAAGAGCTCCCTGGTTCCAACAACATGGACTTCCTCCCCTCTCTTGCACTGCTGCTACTTTTCCTCCGGCTCTTTGTCTATGAGGTAAACGCGACCGGCATCATGGCGGGCAGAATACATTATTCCAGGGACATGTTGCTGCATTTAAACACGGTTGATGCAGCGGCTGTGATTGAGCCTAAGCCGCAACTGCCGGACTTTATTTTGAGAGACGGACACAGCGGTGAAAAGGGAGACGGGAGAGACGGCAGAAGGAAACACGGAAAGCGTGGAGGTGTGAAATTGCGCCTGAGAAGACATCAGTTTGGTAACATTCCTCTTCCTTCTATGATTTTTGGGAACGTACAGTCTCTGAGAAACAAGGTGGATGAAATTCAAGGGAATGTACGCTACCAGAAGGACTTTAAGAACTGCTGTATCATGGCTTTCACCGAGTCTTGGCTTAATGCGCATGATCGAGACGCAGATCTGTGGATTGACGGCTTTGGAGCCCCACTGCGCTCGGATCGGCAGGAAGAGGTAACGGGGAAACGTCAGGGGGCGGCGTATGTTTATACATTAATAAGCAGTACTGCACACCTGTCACGGTCAGAGAGCGCATCTGTACACCCGATGTGGAGCTGCTGTCTGTGTCACTACGCCCCTTTTATTTGCCTCGCGAGTTCCTCCAGCTTTTCATCACAACTGTGTACATTCACCCGAGGGCAGACGCTGACTCTGCCTCCAGCTCCATCTTTGATGTGATCCAGCGGCTGCAAACAATTTCTCCAGAGGCACCAAACTTCATTCTTGGGGATTTTAACCATGTTTCTTTAAAGAAGACACTTAAAAACTTTTATCAGTATGTCTCCTGCTCAACCAGGCGAAAAAAGACATTGGACCTGTGCTATGGATCCATAGAGAGGGCCTATAAATCACTCCCCCTTCCTCCTGTAGGATCCTCAGATCACAACTGTGTACATTTGCTGCCCACATATAAAACTGCTCTCAGAAGAGGCAAGGTGGAGATCAGAGACATTGATGTGTGGACAGAAGATTCAGTGCACAACCTCCAGGAATGCTTTGACTGTACAGACTGGGAGATGTTCACACTGGCCTGCGGGGATGATTTGGACTCTTTGGTGGGCGTCACATGCTCATACATGGCTTTCTGTAAAAATAAGATTGTTCCACGTAAACGTGTCAAAATATATCCCAACAACAAACCATGGGTTACAAAATCAGTTAAATCCTGCTTACAGAGGAAAGCACTTGCCTTTAAACAGGGGTCTGTTTCTGAGCTACAGGTTGCCACAAAAGAGCTGAAATCCGAAATTTTAAGAGCAAAACAGAATTATAAATCAGAATTGGAAAGCAAGATGGCAACAAAGAAACTTGGTTCAGCCTGGGCCAGTATGAAAACTATTGCAGGCCTTCAGAGCACAGAGTGCAGTAATCGTGTGTTTTTAGATGGTTTTAATTCAGACACAGAGCTGGCTAATGCTCTTAATTGTTTTTATGGTCGTTTTGACTCCTTTGGTTTTAGCACAGAAACCCAAGATTTGAAACAGAAACTCAAAGACAATCAGTACTTTAATATTGAGGTGCAGGATGTTAAAAGGGAGTTCTGCGCTGTAAAAGTGAACAAAAGTCAGGGCCCTGATAATATATGTGGGCGCTTGGTAAAGTCCTGTGCACATGAACTGAGTCCTATATTTCATTACATTTTCAATAAGTCCTTACAGACACAACATGTGCCTAAATCCAGCTGTCTTAAAACGGTAAACGACTTTAGACCAGTCGCTTTGACTTCAATTTTAATGAAAATTTTTGAAAAACTGGTCAGATGTGAGGTCCTAAAGCAGACTGAGCATGCATTGGATCCTCTGCAGTTTGCCTATAGGCCTCACAGAGGAGTGGAGGATGCCACTGTCACTCTGTTTAACATGCTTTTTAAACATCTGGATTTTACTGGGACACATGCCAGACTTTTATTTGTGGACTTTTCCTCCACCTTTAATACAATCCAACCTCATATTTTAGTTGAAAGGCTCCTGCAACAATTTGATTTGAGCAATAATCTGGTGGGTTGGATTCTGGATTTCTTAACCAACAGGACGCAGAGAGTAAGGGTCAATGGTACATTGTCTGACCTAAAGTGCTCTTCTACTGGCTCTCCTCAGGGGTGTGTGTTGTCACCACTACTCTTCATTCTGTACACAAACATGTGTCAGAGCAGACATGACAACAGACACATTATAAAGTATGCTGATGACTCAGTTATTGTCAGTCTCCTCCAGGATGGTGAGAGTGGCCACGGCCCAGTAGTTGATGATTTTGTTCACTGGTGTGAGGATTCCTACCTGCAGCTGAATACGACAAAAACTAAAGATATGATTATTGACTTTAGGAGAAAAACTCCCAGGCACAAAGTTACCGTACTAAAAAGGCCAGACCACCGAATGTGTACAATACTACAAATATCTTGGGACGATTATTGATAGTAATTTAAACTTTGAAGAGAACTGTGAAAGGGTGTGCAAAAAGGGTCAGCAACATTTGCATTGCTTGAGAAAACTTGCACGCTTCCAAATTGGCCGAACCATAATGACAATGTTTTACCGGGCTTTTATTGAATCTCTTTTATCCTTTTCTTTAGTGTCATGGTTTGGTCAGATAAAACTGAAACAGAGGAAATCCTTGGATCAGGTAGTTAGATGGTCCAGTCGCTTGGTGAGCCACAGCTGAGCCTGACATCCCTGTACACCAGACAAGTACAGAGGATGGCTACCTCCATTTTGAATGATGACTCCCACCCTTTGCACTGCAACTTTCAGCTTCTTCCCTCAAGACGGAGGTTTGCTGTCCCAAAAAGTAGAACCCAGCGCTACAAAAACAGCTTTGTCCCTGCTGCTGTCAGAGTTGAACAAGCTGTAACAATATATTGCACATAATTTAGGTACCTATTTATTAACTCCATTTTATATTTACAGTGATCCCTCGCTACTTCGCGCTTCACCTTTCGCGCCCTCAGTGCATCGCGGATTTTTCAAAAATATTCATCAAAAATTCAAAATTGAGAAATAATGGGCGGGCGCTAGCAGAAGGCAGGGAGACTACATTAGACCATCAGGTATCAACACGGAGAGCCGCACAACTCAAAAAATCCACCTCTGTTCGCTGTTCTCGTGTTGGCTCGGCTCGGAAATCTCGCAAGCTGATTGGCCGAGACGTTTCACCCCGCAAGCTGATTGGCCGAGACGTTTCACCCACCTCCTCTCCCTGCCGAGCGCCCATGAAGGGAAGCAAGACTGCATTCATTGCTCTTTATCGCTCGTGTTACTTTTAGTCTCGCCGCGTGGAACTTTTTGCTGTTCTCTTGTGCCATTTTGTGCGAAATAGTCTTCCCGTCGAGCCACTACGCCGCCTCCTGCAGCTTCTCCAGCTCTATCGGAAGCTGCCCTCGACGATCCTGCGCTTCTAGCACCTGACGATGAGGCGTCACCTGAGGAGCAGTAAAGCTCTCATTAACCTGTGCAGTAAATCATTTTCATCTTGAGTTACGTATCTTGTTATAAGAATAAAAGAGTTCTAAAAACATATTTATGTACACTTTATTTACATCTACGTATGTATGTACACGTACACACACACACACACACGTATCATATGAGAGAGAGAGAGTGAGAGAATGAACGTACGTATTATTTATGGATGACGTCATTAGGGGTGACGCTACTTCGCGGTTTTTCACTTTTCGCGGTCGGTTCTGGAACCCATTAACCGCGATGAGTGAGGGATCACTGTACTTATTTTTGTAGGATGTTACTTGGGTTCTAAATATTTTATTGGGTTTTAGACCTTTGAGTTTTTAACCTCTTTGACTAGTTTTTAACTTTTAATATGACTCTTCTCTCTTACCTCTGGTTTTTCTCCCATCTCTTTGTCTTTTTATACCCTGATTGATGGAGCCTTGAGTATTTTTATCATGTTTATAGTCAGCTTCATATGTGCCTGTGTTTGTGTCTATGTTGAATGTAATTTGTGGCTTGTAAATATGGATGTCACCAGACTGCAAAACAAATCTACCTACGGGTACAAATAAAGTAACCTGAACCTGAACCTGAAAGTTAACACAAGTAAACACAAAATGCAGTTTTTTAATGAAGGTGTTTATCATTAAGGGGAAAAAATACAAACCTACATGGCCCTGTGTGAAAAAGTGATTGGCTCCTAAACCAAACAACTAGTTGGGCCACCCTTAGCAGCAACAACTGCAATTAAGTGCTTTCAATAACTGGCAATGAGTCTTTTACAGTGCTGTGGAGGAATTATGGCCCGATCATCTTTGCAGAATTGTTGTAATTCAGTCACATTGGAGTGTTTTTGAGCATGAACCGCATTTTTAAGGTCATGCCACAGCATCTCAGTCAGATACAGGTCAGGACTTTGACTATACTCCAAAGTCTTCATTTTGTTATTCTTAAGCCATTCAGAGGTAGACTTGCTGGTGTGTTTTGGATCATTGTCCTGCTGCAGAACCCAAGTGCGCTTCAGCTTGAGGTCACAAACAGCTGGCCGGACATTCTCCTTCAGAATTTTTTGGTAGACAGCAGAATTCATGGTTCCATTTACCACAGCAAGTCTTCCAGGTCCTGAAGCCACAAAACAGCCCCAGACCATCACACTTCCACCACCATATTTTACTGTTGATATGATGTTCCTTTCCTGAAATGCTGTGTTACTTTTACGCCAGATATAATGGGACACACACCTTCCAAAAAGTTTAACTTTTGTCTCGTCAGTCCAGAGTATTTTCCTAAAAGTCTTGGGCATCATGATTTTTTTCTGGCAAAACTGAAATGAGCCTTTATGTTCTTTTTGCTCAGCAGTGGTTTTCATCTTGGAACTCTGCCATACAGGCCATTTTTGTCCAGTCTCTTTCTTATAGTGGAGTCATGAACATTGACCTTAACTGAGGCAAGTGAGGCCTGCAGTTCTTTGGATGTTGTTGTGGGGTCTTTTGTGGCCTCTTGGATGTCGCTGCACTCTTGGGGTAATTTTGGTTGGCCGACCACTCCTGGGAAGGTTCACCACTGTTCTGTGTTTTTGCCATTTGTGGATAATTGCTCTCACTGTGGTTTGCTGGGGTCCCAAAGCTTTAGTAATGGTTTTATAACCTTTTCCAGACTGAGACATCTCAATTACTTTGTTTCTCATTTGTTCCTGAATTTCTTTGGATCACATCATGATGTCTAGCTTTGGAGGATCTTTTGGTCTACTTCACTTTGTCAGGCAGGTCCTATTTAAGTGATTTCTTGATTGAGAACAGGTGTGACAGTAATTAGACTGTGGCTCGAGAAATTGAACTCAGCTTTCCAAAGATGTGATAAACCACAGTTAATTTATGTTTTAATGGGGGGGGGGGGTCACTTTTTCACACAGGGCCATGTAGGTTTGCATGTTTTTACCCTTTATAATAAACACCTTCATTTAAAAACTGCATTTTGTGTTTACTTGTGTTATCTTTGACTACTATTTAAATTTGTTTGATGATCTGAAACATTTAAGTGTGACAAACATACAAAAAAAAAAGAGAAATCAGGAAGGGGGCAATCAGTTTTTCACACCATTGTATACATACACTACCGTTCAAAAGTTTGGGGTCACCCAGACAATTATTTTGTGTTTTCCATGAAAAGTCACACTTATTTACCACCATGAGTTGTAAAATGAATGGAAAATATAGTCAAGACATTGACAAGGTTAGAAATAATGATTTGTATTTGAAATAATAATTTTTTCCAGATACTCAACCTGCTCAAAGGAAGGTCAGTTTTATAGCTTCTCTAACCAGCTAAACTGTTTTCAGCTGTGCTAACATGATTGCACAAGGGTTTTCTAATCATCCATTAGCCTTCTGAAGCAATGAGCAAACACATTGTACCATTAGAGCACTGGAGTGATAGTTGCTGGAAATGGGCCTCTATACACCTATGTAGATATTGCACCAAAAACCAGACATTTGCAGTGAGAATAGTTATTTACCACATTAGCAATGTATATTAGATATTAGAGTGTATTTCTTTTTTTTTTTTATTTAAGTTTTTGTAAAGGGTATACAGGTCATTACAGCATTGCATTGTTTACATTTTCATCGCACGTTCCCTTATATTTTGCTATTTGACAACATTGGTAGAATAGTTATTACAACACCCCCTTTTTTTTAAAGTGAAAGAAAAAGTGAAATTAAAGAGAATTAAATTAAAAACAAACAAACAAACAAACAAAAAAAACAAATAAACAAACAGAACAGCAAAAAACAAACAAACAGAAAATTAAGTAATTAAAAGTAAAAGGGCATCTGAGTAGCATTGGAACAAAGAGTGGGACCATCATTGAAATGGTATTTGTCAAAGATTAGATCTAATGGAAGACACATATGCGATCCAGGGTTGCCAAAAGTTCATGAACCCATCCATGTCCTGTCTCAGTGCGAATGTCAACTTTTCCATCGAGTAAATGTTTTGAATCACGTTAATCCAATCTTCAGGTGTAGGACAGTCCTTCAGCATCCATTTTTTAGTTAGGGCTTTTTTACTTGCCAATATTAAAACATTGAATAAGTATTTATCTCCTCGTCTTTCCAGTGAGTCCGGTAGTAAACCCAAATACAAAGTTATAAAAGAAAAGGGAACTGTTATTTTGAATATTTTCCCCAATATTGTCTGTACATTGGTCCAATATTGGTGGATAACTGGGCATGACCAAAACACATGAAAATGATTTGCAGTCTTTTCACCACACAAGCGCCAACAGTTCAACCCCTTATGGGTAAATTTGTTTTGTGCAGGTGTTCTGGAAAATCTTACCAAATTTTTCCATCCAAATTCTCTCCACTGCAGGGATGAGGTACTTTTCCATTGCTGTCTATTTAGCTTTTCCCATATTTCCAATTGTAAAGTGAAATTCCCCTCTTTTTCCCATCTCTCTTTTATATATGATGTGTTGTCTCCTTTTAAGTCTTGAAGACCTTGGTATATTTTAGAAATGTATCTGATCCCTGGGATCCCTTTATATGCCATTAAGAAGACCTTCAGAACACCTGACTGGGCCCTTTCCAAATCCTCCTTTTTAAGTATATTGTTTATGTGGTGTCTAAGCTGAAAGAACCTGTGAAGGTCTTGATTTATTAGACCTTGTTTTTTCAAATCTTCTTAAAGTTTGCCCCTTAAAGAAATCGTAATATTTTATCAGCCCTTTCTCTTTCCACTCTTTAAATCTAGTGTCTGTTTTATTGGGGGTAAAGTCTTGATCATAGGCAATCCATTGCAGAAGTCGATAGGGCTCTTTAGCTTGATTCTCTCTGACTATCTTAAACCAAATTTTTAGCGGGGTCTCTATCCACGGGTTAGTGTTATTCAAGAGTTTAGGTAAGGCATTGTTCCCTATTATCGCCTGTAGGGGGATGTCACTTGTTATTTGGCATTCCATCTCCTTCCATTGTGCAGTGTAGACTGGGTTACATATCTCTACTAAAGTTTTAATTTGTGCAGCTATAAAATAGTCCCTGATATTTGGCAGCGCGAGCCCACCTTTGTCTTTGTTTAGCTGTAGGGTTCTATATCTGATTCTAGGTCTCTTGCCCTGCCATATGAATCTTGAGATCCTTCTGTCTAGCTCCTGCCATGTTTTTTTGGGGGGTTCTACCGGTATTGTTTGGAAAAGGTATAGAAGACGTGGGAGTATATTCATTTTGACTGCTTCAATTCTTTGTGCAGTACCTAAGAATGGTATCATATTCCATCTTGCTAGGTCAGATTTTATTTTTGTCACCAGTGGATCATAGTTTAGTGTTATAATTTTGTTGAGTTGTTTCGGGATATTGATCCCCAGATATTTCATAGATTCCAACTCCCAGTTAGTTTTGAGTTCACTTAGTGAATAATGATTTGGGTCATAGTTGAATGTTAAAACTTGGGTTTTATGCATGTTTAATTTGTACCCCGATAAATCTCCATAGTCTGAAAAAACTGAGATTAGTTCTGGTAAAGAAGTGTCTGGTTGCCCTAGGTATATTAAAATGTCATCAGCAAAGAGTGCTATTTTATGTTCCTTCTGACCAAGTGTAATACCTTGAATTTTTTGATTTTGTCTTATCCATTGGCTCAGAGGTTCTATGAAGATTGCAAAGAGCAGTGGAGACAGGGGGCAGCCTTGACGACATCCTCTTTCCAGCTCAAAAGATGATGATAAATTACCGTTAATCCTTATTTTAGCTGTTGGTTTTTTATATAATGCCTGTATAGTTCTAATGAAGTTGTTATGAAAATTGAAACTGGATAAGATTCTATATAGGAAAGACCAGTCAACCGAATCAAATGCTTTTTCAGCATCTAATCCCAATATGACTGCATTTAAGTTATATTTTTTTATATGATGAATTATGTGTAAAGTGCGTTGAATGTTGTCTTGTGTCTGTCTTTGTCTTATAAAACCTGTTTGGTCTAAGTGAATTAAGTCTGTCAGTATGTTTTCTAACCTTTTGGCAAGGATAATGGTAAAAAGCTTATAGTCCTGATTTAATACACTGATTGGTCTGTAGTTGGAGCATTCTAGTTTATCCTTTTCAGGTTTAGGTATAACTGCAATGACCCCTTCTCTCCAGGAGGGGGGGATTTCCCCTGTGTGGAGGACATAGTTAAATGTTTTCAAGAGGAGAGGAGATAGTTGCTGTTTAAAGGTTTTGTACCATTCTGCTGTATAGCCATCTGCTCCTGGGGATTTGTTAGCTTTAAGTTTCATAATTGCTTTTTCCAATTCTTTAGGTTGTATTTCTGACAGTAGTGTTTTATTTTGTGATTCCGTAAGTTGGGGAAGGTGTAATGTGTTTAGGAATGTCTCGGATGCGTTTTTATGTTTTTTGTGGGAGTATAAGTTCTTGTAGTAATTCTCGAAGCTTTTACGAATATCCTGAATTCTGAATTTTATTTCCTTTGATACTGGGTCTCTGATTTTGTAGATTGCTCTTTCTGTTTGTTGTTTCCTCAATTTATAGGCTAGTAATTTTGCCGATTTACTGCCTGCTTCATAGTGTTTTTGTTTCAGAAATGTAAGTTTCTTCTGGATTTCTATTGTGTAGATCTGATTTATTTGATTTTTAATTTCTTTAATCTTGAGCGAGCCATTAGAATGAGTGCTGTCTTTGTGTTCTTTTTCTAGGTTCTTGAGTTCTGACTCTAGTGTGATTAGTTTTTCTTGTCTCAGTTTCTTTTGGGTTGCCAGTTTTGCAATAATTTTTCCCCTTATTACAGCTTTGCACGCATCCCACAGTATTAAAGGGGATACTTCTCCATTATCGTTTTCTTCCAAATATTTGAAAATATCTGATTCCAATTCATCTTTCAGTGGTCCTTTCAGGACATTTGAATTCAGCCTCCAGGAAAATGTATTATTTGTGTATTTTTGGATGTTTAAGTCCATATAGATCGGACTGTGGTCAGAGAGATCCATCAGTCCTATTTTACATGTTTTTACTCTTCCAATGTCTCTATTAAACATAAAAAAGTAATCAATCCTTGAGTAAGATGAATGTGGCGTTGAATAAAAAGTATAATCTTTTACATTGGAGTTGAATTCCCTCCGTACGTCACAGATTCCCATTTCTTTTAGTAGCATCCGAGTTTTCCTATTTTGAGTGTTATTTTGATGTGAAGAATTACCTGTTGCATCCCAGTATGGATTCAGTCTTAGATTGAAGTCTCCACCACATATCACTAAACCTTGGGCTTTAGTTATCATTAGGTCGAATACATTTTTATAAAATTTCCATTTAGCCCCTGGTGGTGCATATACATTCAGCAGGGTGATATCTTCTCCCTCTAGCCGCCCAATTACCAAACTGTACTTCCCTTCTTTATCTTTGTGTTCTGATTTTTTTTCAAATGTAATTTTTGTTGATATCAATGTCGCTACTCCCCTCCTCCTCCCTGATTTATATGAAGATGAAGAGATCATTTTAAACCCTTGTCTATAGAGTTTAGTGTGTTCCATGTCTGTTAGGTGGGTTTCTTGTAAAAATATTATTTCTGCTTTGTCTTTTTTCATTTCGCGTAGAATCTTGGATCTTTTAACTGGATTCAGGATCCCTTTTACATTATATGAGGCTATTTTGGTTACACCCTGTTTCTCCATTGTATTTTCTTATTTAGTATAACAGTGTGGTGGCCCTCTTTTTTGCTACTCAGAAACTGAAAGAACATTAAGAACATAAAAAACATTAAGAACATAGTGTACGAGACTTTAAAACAAAAAACTGTCAAAAAAACTTCCTGAGCTGGGGTCTCTTTAAAGACCCTGTAAGAGCCCTGATGGAGTGTAGCCTCTGAGGGAAATTCCGCAAACTCTGTTACGTGTTGAGGGCCCTCTCTTACCCCTGTAAGTTGTGCCATGTTTTTAACGTGAATTTCAGATCCCAATCCGAATTTGTAATGTTTTTTTTTTTTTTTTATGCCTATACCCTATGAGATTGTGTGCACCCTCCCACCCCCATCACAGCAAACATTCACTCTAATACAGTATTTGTTAGTGTGGGGAGAACATGTGGGTCATTGTTACATTTCTATTTTAACAAGATTTTTTTTTTCCTTTAAATTAAGAAGACATTTGTTTCTAATGCTATAACTGCTCCATGAAAGGTTTTACCACATGCTGATTCTGCATCTCCTTTAATGTTTGTTACCTTGTAGGAGGGGGGATGGAAGTGCAGAAAGACTGAAAAGAGAAAAACCCCCAAAAAGGTCGCTATTCCTTCCTGGAACTGGAAAGCTTATCTTTGTAGCTCTGGGGCTGGGTTTCCCGCTGCTGGCCCGTGGATTTTGAAGGTCTCTGAGTGGACCACGTTTGAGCTCTGATTTTCTCGCTCAGATTCGCTGCGGGTTTAAACACCGTTACCGGGAGCCCTCTTCTTGCCATGTCAATTGTTGCTTCTTCCGCTGAATTGCAGAGACATGACTCTTCACCGTAAAAGATCCTTAACTTCGCCGGAAATGACGTCTGAAAGCGTAGATTCTTTTCCCGTAGAACCTTTTTGGCGTCGTTATATTCCCGTCGCTTTTTAAGAACCTCAGGGGCGTAATCGTGCTCCACGAAGACTTTTCTTTCTTGATGCATAAATCCTTTTTTCTGCCAAGCCCGTCATACAACCTCTCGTTTTATTTTGAAATCGGAGAATCTTACCAACACTGAACGTGGGGGCGCCTCTGCCGCTGGCTTTGCGGCTAATGTACGATGGGCCTTTTCTATCTTCAAATCGGTGGTTTGTGGAATATCCAACTTCTCTCTCAATAAGGATTCCACGCATTCCGCCTCTGTGTTGAAACTATCTTCAGCTCCTTCTTTCAAACCGTGAATTCTGATGTTATCTCGTCTCTGTCTTCCTTCTTGGTCGGTTAGCTTAGCCTCCAGCCTTGACTGTTTTCTGTGTAAATCCAGCATATAATCTTCAAGCACTTTTATTCTTTCTTCAGCTTCCAAGATTCGGTTTTCGGCCTGGTCCATTCTGCTGTTCGTCCTTTTTAGTTCCTCTCTGAATTCATGAAATTCGGCCCAAAATCATCGTAATTCATCATATAGCGATTTCAGGCTAACCTTTTTGTTAGCTAGGCCCTGCTCTTCATCTCCTGAATGGAGGTCCTCGAGATCAGATTCTGCGGCCGCTGCGCGTCCTGACTTGGGGAATGTCAGTTTCTTCTGTTTTTGGTTAGGCATGGTGTTTTTGTCTTTTGATTTTTATTCTTCCAAAAATCCGTTAAGTCTGATTTTGAAGATGTTTTCCTTGGATTGGATCTGGGAGGTTCAATGTTAAGTTGCTATCACCATGGCGTCCAGACCGGAAGTCCCATTAGAGTGTATTTCTGATTAGTTTAAAGTTATCTTCTTTGAAAAAAACAGTGCTTTTCTTTCAAAAATAAGGAAATTTCTAAGTGACCCCAAACTTTTGAACGGTAGTGTATATGGTGAACATGCAACAAACTTCCAGAACAAAACAAATGTTTATACACAAACAAAAGGGTGTAGGAGGGAATAGAAGCTTTTAATGCCTATCCCTCACACAGAACTCCCATTTGGCCTCTCACTGAAACACGTCAACAGAGCAGTTCAGTTTTATTCAGCAATATAATGACAATAAATTATACCTTTCATATCATAACTTAATATTTATTCAATAAAGATTATCTAGCCATTTTTTGAACTTATTGATTGTGCTACACATTTTTAAATCATCACTGCTCTAAACTGAAACAACTCATGGATACTAGGTGGCATTTTATAATTTTTCACTTTGTACATAATTTGCACAAGTCTAAATTCAGTAAATGCATCTGAATATGAGGAATTTGTTGGTTCATGCCAGCTTTCTTGTATTATATATAACTGTAATTGCTTTTTCTGCAGTAAAAAGATGTTGGTGTTTCCTCAGTATACTGCAGTGAATCCCGATTTAAGTAATCTTTAGCTTTATGTAGTATTGCAAAAGATTTAAATATTTTAGCTGTGATATATTTTATGTGGCTTCCAACTAAATTTATAAGCTAATAGGCTACACCTAAAAATCGTACTTCACATTTACATGTCATTTATCATAATTCTGCTGCTAAAATCCACTGCTCCAATACCAAATATTATAAATTTGTTTTTGTGGAAGTTTAAAGCTAGTTTATTGATGCTGCACCATTTATTTGCTGCTTCTAATTCTTTTCCCTGCAATATCCAGGAATTGTTTCAAGTTTTCACAACTATAACGTACAAATATCTTCGTTTCAATCACAAAATAGCCACAACCCAATTAAATTATAGATGCAGAAGCCTTGAAAATCTTCATAGTGAAAAAAAAATGTTTTTACACATTCTCTCTAAATCTAAAGCAGTATTAGTTTCTCTGATCTTGTTATGAATAGGGGTTGCATGACTATCATTTCCCTTGCGATTTTTGTTTTTCTCCTTCCGCAAAGACAAAGGGATTAAATCAGAATTTATTGCCAGCCATGTCCTGTCCCATGGCGTGAACCCCCCAACCGTCCTCCAGAGCCTGAGATTAAATTACAGATCTTCATGCTCCTAAAATCCCCTACACACCCTCGGTTACAGCATCCTTATGCAGGATGTGACACTGAAACACCAACTCTGTAGGGAAGGAGAGGGAGGTAATGCACGGATGGGGGTCTCCTGCTCGAACACAACCACAATTTGAAGGATGTACCCTTGAAAATTCAAATAAAAAAGACAATTTGCAAAAACTCTGAGAAGGAACATCAATAATGACAGAGACTTTGTGAAAGGAGCTTGTTTGAAAGCAACGAGGACAAGGAGACAACATAAATTAAAGGAAACTGCTCTTTTCTGGCATGTTATTGCTATCCAGTAAAAGTCTTAGGCTTACAAAGGTGACCTGTTAAAACAAAAGAGAGAAACATACTGTATACTGCAAACACATGACCTAGTGTGGGCAGCTTCGACAGAAGCAGTAAATAGTAACTGTTTATATAAGAAAATTCCTTATTTATTGAATTTCCATTGTTTTAACTCTTGCACCCACTGTCATAAAATCAAACGGTGTCTTTGAGTTATTGCTTCTTATACAAATACACACTCATGCCTCTTATTGGGCTTTTTTCAACCCTTCAAAAGAGATATGCAAAGATTTAGAATAATCCCAACATAAAAATGGGATTTATGAGAAAAAGAAAAGGTAAATCTTGCTTGGGAGCCAGAGTTCATAGTATCCACTTCCAGCTTGATACACACATCTGCATAAGACACACCCATTCCTTGATTCATCGATCACTGAATACTAAATCCCCGCGAGGCGAAGTTCTTTAAACATCGCCATGCCTTGTTCGGATTGATTTTGATGAATGTGTCTGTGCATAAACTACCCTGCAGATCTGTCTTTCATACATATTTATATCGCATCTAATGAAATATATATGCGGCATGCATATTCAAGCATTCTTGGAAGCCACCCGTCAGTATCAATGATATGTAGCATTTATAGAAATAAAGCACTATAAAAATGAATACAAATATGAGGACTTGCCACATGCTTGATGATAGAACTTTAATTGAATTACCCATTTATATACAGTACATTGTTTCTAACCCATTTCCTTTGCAAAGTGTCCCTTAAAGACCATTGCTGTATATTTGGAGTCAGCCACGGTTACATGGGCAAAATTTCTTCAATGTGATTACAATTCAGATCAGAACTTTACTGTTTACATGGATCCTGAAAAAGCTGATCCGAAATGGATGTGCGCTTCCATGTATCACATGTTTGAACGGACTAAACCATTTTGACATGTGCACGTCAACATTTTGAAAATAGTAGAAGAAGAAGCAACTTCCGGTGTAAACAAGCCACACTTTGTGTCTTTCTCTTTTTGAAATGGACCTGTATTGTGTTATTCAAACTGTACTTTTGCTTCTGCTGGTCTCCGTAATGAAGCTACAAGTACATACTTCTGCATATGACGAACAGAGGCAGACAGCAGGACGATACAGACCAGTTTTGTTTTACTCCTGCTATGTCTTCCACTAGCTACTGTAAAGGCGGAAATACGACACATCAACGTGTGGCTGACGTACAGACGTGCGCAGTAAACATATTTTCAGCCAGACTTTTGGAATAAGTGTGGCTATGTGCACCAAACGGATTAACAATCGGCATAACCCACCCGTCTCAATCGGAATGAAATTTTGATCCGAATAAGTGTGATTGGGTCAGAATATTTAGTTTGGAGTGTTTACATGAAGCATTTTTATTCCGATTAGGCTTTTAATCCGGTTACTTGTGTCCATGTAAACATGGCTAGTGTCTCATGATTGGACTTTGACTTGGGACTGATCATGTGGTGTAGTGGCTGCCTCATCCTGGTGGATGCCCTTGAATTTCCCTCTAGAATTAATCATGTAACAAAAATAGAAAAAAATATTGTTTTCCTGTACTTCTGGGTAAAGATAATATCTCACAGAGTTGCAAATGCTGACAAACGTTGTGATTTTTGGGTCTTGTTAGGGTTCGAAAAAGGTTACAAAACAATTTGGCAAGAGTTTTTTAAGGTCACAAACAGTTTTTCTTGCCACAAATGCATATTTAGTTTTTGACAAATTGTTGCAACACGTCACTAAAGCTCTTTTGATTTGCCAACTAGTGGAGACTAGCATCTGTTTAAGCTTTACGGACCCTTGAAAGCTGAATGTTGGTAAATGGAATTGACTTATATAGCGCTTTGTCTCATCTCTGCATGACCAAAGTGCTTTACAGATCCTGCTATCCACCCATTCACACACTGATGGTGGTGGAGCTGCCATGCAACTTGAAATCTCGCAAATATGTATTTGCACTTTGCTTGAAAAAGAAAACTTCAGTGGCATTGCAAGACCATAGCTGATCAGCATTTGACTTTGCATGCCTTCAAATTGGCTAGATTATCTAGTCGAAATTGCTCCCATCAGGGGCAACGTGGGGTTCAGTGTCTTGCTCAAGGACACTTCATCATGCAGACTACAGAAAGAGTGGGGATTGAACCACTGACCCTCTGATCAGAAGTCAAGCACACTACACCTGTGCACCAGCACACACACAGAAATGTTGGGGAGGGTTTGTTCACCTTTTTTGTAGGGTTTGGTCCAAGATTTGCCTGACATTCACCTGGTGTTTTACCTGCAGTTGGCAAAAAGGTCCCAAATATTCCCAAACAGTGGCAGAAGAGTTGCAAATAGTTGGTAACTGTGGCAAACACTGTCGCTAACATTTGCTAACAGTCGCTAATGTTCACCAGATGTCTTTTGCAAAATAGAATGCTGCTAATTATCGCTAATTGTCACTAAATATCACTGACAGAGACAAATCTTGATTTTTGTGAAGATTTGTTAGAAAAGTTGACAAAACCAAAAATCACAACATTCATCAGCATTTGGCTCTCCATGAGATGCTAGCATAAGCACGTACTGTAAATACTGGAAGTTATTTAAACTGTGTTTAGTACAATAACTGTGTTCACTATAGACCCTTGCATTCTTCCTTTTTTTGTGTATACAGGCATAAAAAGCCTTTTTGTCACCAACTGTACAGGGCATATGGAGCCAAACATTTTCATACAAAGCTGAACCTTGTAGACCTGTCAGAGAGTTTATTAACAAAGACTCAGTAACACTTCTTATGGCCGAGCTCAAACTCAATGCATCCTTGAAATAGTAATCTAAGTTTTGTGCAAGTTACACAATGTTTGAAGGGACTACACAGACTGAGTTCAACCTCAGTAACACAAGGCAGCCTTAGCTAATTCCTCTGTATCATTACATACTCTGGATTTATTATCTACACCTGCAACATTTGTCCCAAAGTACACCATTACCTTAGGGCTCATAGTTACCTCCAAAATAACATTCTTGCCAAAATGAACTAGCCTGCACACAGAATGTGTGTGTCATCACAGCGAGGCATTCACAGAACCCACAACTATCTTAACCCTTTGCGTACATACAGAACACAGATGCCATCCATGCACATACACACTCATTCAACTCAGAAAGGAAAAAGAAACAAATTTTTGCTGTAGATCCTCAGTACCAAACACCTGCAGATGATTGGACATTAATTATAATCTCTCCCATAAATCTTAGATTCCTCTCAGTATTTTTTTTCTGTTTTTTTAAGCAATAGTGTGTCAAATCAGGTCTTTTCAAGCAATCTTGTTTTCCTGCAGGGCGACTGTAAGTTTATCTTACTTGGCCCCGGGATGAAATGAAGTGCAATGCCCTTTTTATGTTAATACTGTTGCTTATGTTAAGAATGCTCCAGCAGAGTCACCAAGATATTGGTTATTATTCAGCCTCCATGTTTATGATTCAATAATATTTTGATAATGGGATTATTTAACTCAATCTGCCCTGTGTTTTTTAAAGAAAACTTCTGAGCCATGAGTGAGTGATGAATGTTGCTGCAGGGTGCAACAGTGATGTATATTGTTGTTGTTTTTTTAATGCATAAAAAGATGAGATAAAATTGTAGTTACTGAGAACATCTGTCAGTTCATTCAAGCCAAAATTCCTGACAGCATTTTCCATATTTGATTAGAGTCAACATTTTGCTTGGCTTTTGTTAGACCGGTAACAGTTTTCACTTTTCTTCACCTCTCTTTTATTTCTCCTTCTCTGTTTCTCATTCTCCAACAGAAGTAGTTGGAAATTCCTCTTGGGCTTGGTGACCCAGGATTTATAGCATGTGGGCACTTTTTAGGATGTGGTTCTCAGCAGGTTAGCATTCAGAATTACTGCTGTCAAGTCCTGACTCCTGTCAGGAACATGGCAGGGTTTGTCATTCTTTGATATGCACTTTGTTACATCTTAAACACAGTGTGTTGCCATTAGTCTTTGACCCTGTATCCAGGCTATTGTACTGTATGTAGAGCTACTGAACTATGCAAATTTGGCTTATCTTTTATATTTTAAGAGATTTTTATTGACTTGATTGGAAAGATCAGGTAAATCACTTCATGATTTTCAAACTATAGCAGTGATTAAAGAAATGCATTAAAAAAAACATGATTTAGCCCATGACTAAAAGAGCACAGGCACATTTATTGATATAGTGTTGTATGAATATTCATAAATATTTGCTCCCAGTCCAGAGCAGAATTGCATTCATTCCAATCTATACATGAAAACAGTCAATCCATCTGATCTGTTGTTATCAGTTGCCATTAGAAGGAGTGCCATTTGCTGCTACTAAATGTGTATCATGAGTGTCTTTAATTTAATTGACTAATTAATGTGGAGTCTAGTGAAATAAGATCTTTTCTGCTAATGAGTAAGCCTCAAATAGCTCAATTAAATTAAATTGACAGAGTTAACTCTCCCTGGTCTTTACCTACGTCCTCTAGATGAGAACAAATATCTCACTTCTTTTATGATAATGTGTTTATTTATATGATTAACAAATTGTTTTCAATTTGAGATTATCAAAGTCATTTCAAAGTCAGGGTTGAACGCATTTGCATTCAAAACGTTCCGTGTGGGTGATGTCAGTATGAACCTCTTGGCCCACATTAGTCCGGCTGATGTAGGCTAGCTCATGTGGCAACAGCTACAGATAAATTAGTTGGGCTTGTTTCACTTCAGAGCACTTGGTAGATCTCTTCATTCCCCCTCCTTCTTCAGCAACTTCGTCCCTCAGATGAACACAGCAGACAAACCAGAGACGCACAAACTCAGTAGCTTTTACATTTCTAATTAATACATAACTTAATTTAGAAGACATAAGCGGACAAAAAGAGTGAATTCCACTCACTGACATTTCTTCACACGCCTGGATCATAGAGTTTGAGATAAACCCTCCTGTTATGTTCAAATTTACTAACAGTTTTTATCCTTGGTGTCAATTTAAACCTCCAGGAAATTATTATAATTTAAATTGTTACCCAAGTTCATATGTCAGGTAATTTATGTCTGTTTCTTGATCACCTAAAAAGCCCTTTAAATAACACGCCCACCCCACTTATATGTCCAGAATAACTGCTACACATCTATGGAGAAATATGTAGATCGTCATAACTTAGAATCTCACTTAGAAAGAGATATGCTTTTGGCATTTTAATACCTTTATATTATTTCTAAGTACATATCTTTGTTATCTATAGCATTTGGAATGAAAGCAATTTCTGTTATTAAGAATAGCAGCATGCATTATGTTCAGGGTCAATTTGACCCCAGGAAAAAAAAATAAAATCAAAAAATTAGAAGGATTTTTAAAATAAAACAATATCACCATCAGAACATCAGTTAGGAACACATAACAGTTCCATCCATCCATCCATCAGTCATGGAGGCAGCAGTCTAAGCAGAGAAGCCTAGACTTCCCTCTCCCCAGCCACCGCCTTCAGCTCATCAGAATGGACACAAACCCTGAGTGACATATGGCCGTATTACATCGACGCGGTCCATAATCACTTCTCACTGGGCACTTCCAAGTTCATTTCCTTATCACAGCAGCATAAAAATGAATTTTCCTCCTGGCAACGACTGGACTCTCCTCTCCAGTACCTTGGCATAGACCTCCCCTGGGAGGCTGAGGAGTGTGATCCCTCTACACCCTCCAGTCCCCCTTCTTGAAGAGAGGAACCACCACCCTAGTTTGCTCCACCCTATGTTGTGTGAACTATCAATATCATTGCAGGAACCATCTTTTCCCACCCCCACACTGTTGAAAATATCAAAGTTCTTGCAAGAATGATAGTCCCCCCCCCCCCCCCCCCCCCCCACGTTGTGCAAACTATCAGTGGTTGTTACAATACTACAGTTATGGTTATGTTAGGTTAGGGCCCTAAAGTTTTTGACAATTAGAAAATTGCGTTTTATAGTGACCTCAATATCATTGAAAACAACCAAAACAAATGTGTGTAAAATGTTGATAATTTTTATGTTTTCTACAGCTAAAACAGCCTGGGGTCAGATTGACCCCAGGAACACTGATGCATACAACTTATGTACAGAACACTGAAAACATACTATCATGTTAATTTTATGTTTACCTGGTTACCTCCATTAAATCAGGAAAAAGTCAATAATTATAAAGCAAAAGAAAAATGATGTCAATCATTTGTTTAGAGGCATTAAACACTGAATTGGGTCAAACTGAGCCCAAAGATAATAGGAGGGTAAAAAACAAAAAAATGTTCCAGCAGTGGTTATATTTCAATGATTTAGATGGAGAAGTAGGGTTTACATTTCTGTACCTGAAGGTTCCATTTGTTACCAAAGGACCATTACAGAGGCTAGCAGGAGAGTTTTGTTTCCTTGAATTCTTTGCTTGTCATTGACACAGACATTTATTTTAATTAGACTTGACGTCATAATGATAAATCTGCTATAACTGAAGAAGAACAACCATACTCTGCTCATTGCTGCATCAGGATAACTGGATAGATTTACGTACCTTTATTTCCCCCATTGTTTCACACTAAAGGAGAAAATGCTTAATTGTCTTCAGTCAAAACTTAGTGCACTGATCAAGAGACATAACTCTTTTAGTCACCTGAATTTGTGTATATATTCTATGCTGCTTTTAGTAAATTTTTCATTGTAGTCATTATACAGTAGAAGCAACACATTCCACGCCCGTAAACCTTGCTCCTTAACCCAACCAGATTAATACGTAATGACTTAAGGCAACAGGCTCCACAGGCCCATGGATTGCCATGGGAGCTGGCTAATGGCTCAGTCATTAAAAACAGCCAGCATCTGGTCTCCTGTGCCCGGACACTTCTGCCTCAGCTTTTCCCCGTCCTAGCCCACGCTGCCTCAGGCCTTAACTGTGATTATGTTAAAGGTGATGATTGAGTCAGTGTTAAGCATAATTGAGTGGCCTTCTGTTCTGCTTTGTCCTATGATGTGTCTGCTTTCATAGCGGGTAAGGGATAATCACTTGATCCACAAAGCAAAGGAGAGATTTTTTATTAATCACTGGAGTTTTGGAGTAGGTTTCATCTGTTAATGGGTGCAACTTCTGTCACCATGTTTCTCACAGCTGTACTTTTTTTTTGATGTTTTTTTAATTCAGTTTTTTCCTTAGGTCTTATGCATGAATTTTCAACTATATTTTCCATTTGCATCTATTAAACATTAAGACAAGCTCAAACCGTGTTGTAATACAGAGTATAGTACATCAGAGTTTGTTCATCATCTTTTTTTTTTTAGGTTACAGGCTGTGCCGAAGCATCAGCACTAACTAAAGTCTGCAAAGTGTTGCAGACACTTGTTTACAATCCCCAGGATTCCCTCAATGTCGGGCCTGGATTTGGCTATGTGTAGCTGCTGAGAATTAGGGGATATGCCGTAATGGTGACGAATAAAAGGGGGAAAAAAAAAAAAGATGCTGGAAAGAAACAGATGGTGAGACAGAAAGTGTTAGAAAAAAAAATCACTTGTAAAAAAGATGATGATGAAACCAGAATGGGGGAGAAGCATCAGCAATGCAGAGGAATTAAGTGAAAGGTTCAAAAAAAAAAAGGAGAGGACAAGAAAGAAAAATAACTGTGCAACTGACAGCCACCATCTCCAAATACCCCACCAGATGTTTCCAGATGCACATTCTTTTTTCTCCAAAATGACTCCATATTAACCTGACAGTAGTGTTACAGATGTGGTTCTGTTGTCTGAGCCTCTGATTTACACGCAGGCAGCAAGCAGTCTGGCCTCGTCTCTCAGGACCCCTTCAAACCACAGCACGGAGGAGGGAAGGGCAGCAGAAGTAGCAAGCTGGGCGTAGTGGAAGAAAGATTACAAGGGAAGCAGGCACCATATTGTGCCATATAATGACTCTATTCCAGGCATCTGGCCTTGGGAGGGAAGTTGAATGTTTCCCTGACAGTCTGGCTAACAGACCAACCCCGAGCCTGTGTTCTCTGTTCTCTGGACTTAGTCACCACTTCTTCCCTCTTCCCTCCCCACCGCTGTTTCACTCTCAGCTCACATCAAGCTGTGGAACAAAGCTGGCAGGAGACAAAAAAAAGATGCTTCTTTAATCAATACCAACACGAGTCCTTGACTGAAAGGGGACTGAGATAGAACATGCGGAAGCCTCAGTTAAGCTGCTTTTGCCTTGAGCACAAATTGCGACAGAAACCCAATGTCTCCATGAAGGCAGAAGGAAGCCAAAATGCAAACGCTCAACGAGAACAAGCAGGACTATATTAAAGGATGTCATGGCCCTCTGTGTGGCAAATGGCATCATTTACAGTATAAACACTTTTAATGGTGACAGTGCCTGGATGATGACACGTTAAAATATGATTAAAATCATTCCCAGACTGCTGCAATTTTAGGGATAATGTGCATTTCTCATCCCAGAGTTTTTACTGTCATCATCTGTACATCTCTAAGCCAAATTCAAACTGTAATTTATGGCCAAAAATGAGCTTTTGAAGTTTTGCTTGCTTGCACATGTGATGTTCTTTGTAGAGTAAGACGTTTAGATAGATAGACTGATGTACTTTAGTGATCCCAAACTGGGAAATTACAGTGTCCAGCGTTACAAAGTAACACATTACAGTAACGCCACTGGACTTTGACCGGTGGGGCAAAATGGGTTGTTTGTCCTATTTGACCTATTGTCGTAAGATGGGAGTGCAAATATGGCTGTTCCTGGTGTACATGGGTCCACCACAAAAAAACTTATACAGTAAATGGTCACGGGATCAATTCCACCTCTGACCATCACGGGTTTGATCCCACCCCTTGATCATCAGTGACCCTTCTGTGTGGAGTTTGCATGTTCTCCTTTTGTCTGTGTGGGTTTACTCTGGGTACTCCGGTTTCCTCCCACAGGCCAAAAACATGCAAGTCAGGTTAACTGGGGACTCTAAATGCTTATTCATGCTGCATTTCCCCTCTGTTTGATTTGGTCCGTGTGCACTTTGGACGAGCCTGGCGCACACATGGCGTTGTACATGCTCACTCTTTTTTCCATCTACCAGGCCAAGCGGTTGACGCAGCCCTATGGGTAGTGCAAATGCACTAACACGCCAGTTTGTTCACCAGCTATGAACATGAGAGCGACGCACATTTTTTTTTGTAGCAACAACAATGGCATCGTTTCAAGGAAAAGGAGGAATTACCGTTTTCCAGTGCTCTTCTCCACCCAAGCTGCTGCTGCTGCAAAAAGGATTCATGTATGTTTATTCTCATCTTCTGCTTCCACATTGTCTTCCTCGTCTACTTTGTCTTTGTATGCTGTGCTGGTAGCACCACCTCGTGAATGGGACGTACAGTGTTGCGCATGCACTGTCAATGGGTTCAGGTCGTGGGCAGGCCGCACGGTCATAAAATTTGGGCTGGCCACGGTCGTCCACAGTAGAGCCATGCGGACACTAGTGGACTGGAGACGATGACGTAAATTTCATCACACGAGGTTTCCAGTTGCACGTACACGAACAGCGGAGGTGCAGCATGAATCCAGTTTTAAGTGACCCTAGGTGTGAATGTGTGTGTGTGTGTGTGTGTGTGAATTTTGAAGGGATTAGCACCACACTGTGGCAGCCTCATCCATCCAGGTGAATGCCCTGTAATTTTCCCATTGTGGGACTAATAAAAGATTAGATAGATAAATAAATAAAATAAATAAATGGGTCATTCTTAGACAATAAAAACACAGCAATTCAATGAGAAAAGTGTTTGGATAATAATAATAAAAAATAGTTTTGTCTCAAATTTTCATTTTTTTCCTCAAAGTCCTTTGTTTTTGGTTACACACTGCACCTTTAAAGACATGTTATGATAATTACTGAAAAACAGAGGAGGATTGTGTAACATTACCCTGCACATTTTCTTGTTGTGGTTTAGATTTTGGATATGCTTAGTGGTATCCTTAAGGTTTTGAAAGCATATTTGTGACAATGGGACTGCCACAGATTGAACAGAAATCTAATGGGGAAAGCATGGGTAAACTCAATGAGTAAAGATTTTCATAATGGTTTTTGAAAAGGTAGAATGGACATGTTTGCACAGAGAAAATGGCCTGACAGAGGAAAATTGCTCTTGTCTATAAATGGTGAGAGCAGAGAAATGCATCATCATAGACTGATATGCATGCATGAGATGACTGGATAAAATATTTAAGTGTAGACATATAAATGACTTATGAAGGAAATGCACAGATTTTTTTTTTCACTAGACAAAAAAACAGGTGAGACTGATCTAGCTTTTTCACCAAAAAAATTCACAAAATAGATTTCTGTTTTAAACACACACACACACACGGAAAAACCACTGAAAAATATGTTTGTAAATTAAACATAATAAGCAAATTATTAAATTTAATTATTTTTCTAAATTTTTAACTGTGTACAAAATATAACCAACAAACATTTTTTTTTTTTAACAATTCCTCAGATGATTACATGTTTAACAGAAAAGTTGTAGAGTGAATCAAACCGAAAACTTATGTGTGCCACTTTATGCCTTTGCTTTTGTCATGAATTGCCCCTCGGGGCAGAGAGGACAAACCCAAATGCTGAACTGTAGTCTGTGATATTTATTGAAAGAACACAAAAGTCCAAACAGTGCTGCACGGTGGCGCAGTGGTTTAGCACTGTGGCAGCACAGTTTTACCCTCGGCCGGGGGATCGCGGGAATCATGAGATCGTGGGTTCGATCCCAGCCCCCGACCAACAGTGAGCTGTGTGGAGTTTGCATGTTCTCCCCGTGTTGCGTGGGTTTACTCCGGGATTTCTCCGGTTTCCTCCCGCATACCAAAAACATGTAGGTTTAGGGCGCTTGCGCACGCAGCGACCAGCAGCCGGTGGCTTGTCACCAGACTGCAAACCAAATCTACCTATGGGTACAAATAAGTAAGAAAAAAAAAAAAAAAAGTGTACCAACACAAAAATCCAAACGGTGCACAAAGCAAACTTATGCGGCAAAGAGTAGGCAGGATGTACATCAGAACGGGGATAGGGTTCAGATGTGAGAGAATCTTTCAGACTCCAGCAATGAGGGAGAGAAATAACAGTCCTTAAATAGCCAGAAACAAATGATCACAAATGATAGCAGGTGTGGGTCACATGAGCAGGCAGGTTGACCAAATTACTAGACAGCTCACAGCTGTGATGACTAGTGAACTGAAACAGAATAAGCAGCTAATGTGAGATGATGACCAAGTGGGAGTGTCTAGAAGAGGAGGTAGAGAGCTCGTGTCTCAAAGAAACAAAATATAAGCACTAAGCTACGGGAACTGACATAATAATAATAATAATAATAATAATAATAATAAGGACATGACTGAATAACAGAACAAATGACCACTGTGAACACATCTTAAACCCACACGCAGGAAAATAAACACACACCCCAGGAAAAATACAGGAAACTCTCAAACATAAATTAAAGGCCTGAGCACAGTGACACACCGCGCTCAGCCTTGTGACAGCTTTTTTGAAGTTTACCTAATTTATTAATGTATTTATTTAAAATTTTGTGGGGGGCTTTTATTTATTTATGTTGAAATTACTGTCTATATTTAGTTTTCATAAACAATAACATTAAATATTTCTAGAGAAAATCTTGTTGAGTAGAGAAAATTTAAAATAACAAAACTCATGGATCATTTATTTATTGATGTGTTTAGTTAATTATTTATAGTTATTGGTATATGGGTTGGTAAACTGACTCAAACTGTTTAAATATGACGGGAAAAAGACTGCTCCGTTCTGCATGTGAACAAAAAGATCTGATGTCATGACCTGGAGCAGAACATTGTAACTCAGTAAAATCTCCCATGACAGGATTGGCTACAGAAGAGCAATAAATTCAGGAATACGGACTAACACCAATTATTTTCTCGTCTCCCAGTCATTAACTGATGGTAAAACAAAGTACTAACACATGTTGCTTCTCTTATTCTCTCTGTTTATCTATTTTTACTCAGTCACTATCACTAGCCCACTATCACTAGTATAAAGAAGTGTGTGTGTGTGTGTGTGTGTGCACGCATCTATGTCAGGTTGAAACAACTGCCGGTGCTCTGTGCTAAATTCCTCCTCGTTCATTTTGCGCTTCTTTTCCTGTTGCTCCCATTCTCTCTTTCCTCCATTGCAGCCCGGGGCTCCTACTAATCATCCTCTGCTGTGCTGATTGGACTTTTCATTAGTCAACTCCCCAAGGCTTAGCATGACCTCCTCTGGGTCAGTACTGATTATACCTTTTTTTTTTTTAAACATCTTATTCATCAACTCCTTGAAGAAAGCATAGAATGACACTGATGTGCTATTACCTACCTATTTGGATGACTAGTCTTGTCTGATAGTGTTGCAGGGCTTTTAAGAAACCTTGATACACTTATGAGTATACTGCACACTTGGATTATTATTATTATTATTTTTTTTTTTTTTGCCAACAGAGTCTGCAGATTGAGAGTGAAGTTACATGTTTTGTAGGCATACAGGACCGTAGTTGTTGTGTTAAGTTAAAAAAGTTTACTTCCATTTTATTTATAAAAATGAAGCTACCAACTGAAATATTGTGAAGGGAAAAAGATTAAAATGTAGGCCACTGCTTTGGATGGTTAGAGCTGTCTCTGCATATTTGCTGCTTGACGCAAAAACCTTATTGGATTGTAAGCATTACCTACCGCCCATGACATGTCCTTGGAAGTCAACAAACCACCCATAACTCAGTCGTTGAAGGGATTTTAATGATGCGGCTATGCTATGGCCCTCTAGCACTGCCTGCAAATCTGACGGTTGCATCTAAGATGTGTACTGGAATTAGAGAAGTGTTTGTGAGTGTATGTATATTTTGGGTAGACGTGTTTTTGCCGTCGGACTAACAATGACCCTGACCAAATGAAGCCACAATTCCTTCCACCCCCATCACACGTTCACTCTCACACATACAGGGTATCATCTCTGTTCTTCCAACCCTGGCATGCTCAAAAAGCTGGAACAGATTACTGTCCTGTGTGCTTGTTCTTACTCTGATTGCTGCTACAACCAGATAGGTTTTCAAGTGGCCTCCTGTGTGCACAGCACCCCATGGGATAAGGCCCAGTGCACTACACATGGGGACTATTAGCTAAGCCAACGGAGGCATGTATGTGGCATGGCACTCCTCTAGATTTGGCAGACGTGGCTCTCATCCTCTCCACAACCCTCTAACCACCCATTGCTACCCCCAATCATAGGTTAATCACAGTCATACTTCTGTCCATGCGCTCGCTCTCTCTCTCTCTTTCTCTGTGGAGTGCCTATTCTGTTTGTCAGCCTACTGTGAACTGTATCCGAATATATCAACAAGTATCAGCAGCAAAGCTTACTTTAACTGCAACCTCTGAGGAATTACCAGTAGCTATAAGTCGTGTTAATGTGGACAGTGTCTCTTGCTTTGGAAACTTTGCTCACATGCATTTGTTGGCAACACAGCTTACTTAAGCAAAGGATGTTCTCCATTGAGAATAAGCATGGCTAATAAAGGAGAAACTGCTGGACTGTGAGATAGCGATAACTAACTGCATTTCTTTATTTTTTGAGGGGGTTCTCATGGAGCTGGTGTTTTTAGTGTCTCAGCTATGAGAAACTCCTTCTTCTTCTTCTTCTTCTTCTCCAAAAAAGGTCCATGGGCAGCAACAGGGCTGTTTCCTGAATTTTGGGGGCCATATGCAAGATTTTGTTTCCCGATACCACTCCCTCCCAAACACACACTCACACACACGTTTGTTTGCGAGTATAGATCTGCAGAGAGCACACACCACATCAAGTGCATTTTGCACAATACAAAGTAAATGAACAGAATACCAGATACGCAGCAAGGAAAATACGTATTGAACATGTCAACATTTTTTCTCATTGAACACATTTCTGATGGAGCCATTGACCTGAGATTTTCACCAGATATCAGTAACAACCCAAGTAATCCATGCATACAAAGAAATCAAGGCTACTGTGTTCACAAAACAAGTTATATTTAATAAAGTGAAATGACACAGGGAATTAGTATTGAACACATGAAGAAAAAGAGGTGCAAAAGGCATAGAAAGCCAAGAAACCAGCTAAAATCCAACAGAATTTTGGAAGCCATCCCATTTCCCATCAGCACAAATTAATTTCAGCTGGTTAAAGGGTACCTGTAGTGAATTTTAATCAAAAGCTACTTCAAAGAATCATATATGACACTAGTGGTTTCGTCCAGTAATTTTGGTCATGATTCCTTCTCAAATACTGTATGTGCAAGTTTCAAGTCACTGCTCTCTCGCTAAGTCATGGTCAGCGACATCTTTCCTACTCCATAGCCAGTTTCAGCATAGTAGTGGCGTACAGTCGTTGCTTTGTGTGATTAAGTGGGCTGTAGTATAGCAGTCAACAAAGTTTCAACATCAGAATTTTATGTAATTTTTTACAACCATGTACTAACAAATCTACCTGCATATAATTTAATGAAATAAAATTCTAGTATATCAAGATTTATTCAGCGTGTTCTGAAGTTACTTGACTGGGAACTTGCCTGTTCGTCAGGGCCCCTAAAGCTGCCGGTCCCCGGAGATAACTACAGATCATGCCGTCAATAAAGGTAATTTCCAAGGATGGTTTGTGCAGTATATATCCGTGCAGATTTTGCGCTGTTTTCAACTTGGACCTCAACCTGCTAAGCATCTGCTGAACGCATTTACTCGTCTGCGGTAAATATGTTGCTCTTCAGTGGTAAAGCCAGAAACAATAAGTGGTACGTCACTTCTGGCCGGCGATGGCTGCTCCCTATTGGTTTTGACCGAGCGGTTTTCATGTGATAAAATTATTCAGTATACTGACTCTCGGGGGTTATTTTTACTGAATAAATACATTTTTGGTTTATAAGTAATACCTAGAGCAGGATTAATGTTGTTTTAATGACCAGTACAGGTTTCCTTTAACCTCTTGCACTCCGGGATACCGTGGGCGGTCATGTCTCTGCATCCTCGTGCGTCCTAGTGCGCACTGTGCATCTCAGAGCGCACTGAAAAAAAAAAAGCTGCATTTCCATTCTTCCACTACAGACACAGCCGCGAACAGAAAGCCAAAGGAGTGCTTTGATTGGTTTAGATTTGATTGACCTCTCAGTTGACTAATAAGAGCCTTGAATTGGGATTCTGAAACCTTGAAGAACCAATGACTGAAAACCTAGCAAGAAGGACCCGCCTACCAACGGCTGCGAATACAGCGAGCCAATTGAAGCAGAGAAGTTCAACGATTGAAAGCGTGCGTCCCGTGCGTAAAATCTGTTTTGTCTAAGCCGCTGTGTGTAACGGTAGCGTTCACCAGTCTTTTTTAATTACTGCTGTTCTTATTTGTTTTAAAAAATCGTTCGCCAAAACCGCAATCATGGAAGCGCAAAACCGCAATAATGGAATCATGGTTTGACCAGGTCGCGTGACCAGAACCACGAGTCCGTAACAAGCGGACCAGCTTCATGTTCGTCTGACAATGACGAACAGATGTTCGCCTGCGACACTGCTGTTGTGGACAGGTAAGTGTTATAAGCTAAATTATTCTTTATCACTGAAAATAGTAATAAAAAAGACTATTGACCAACCGGTAAATTACAACTGTGCGTCATCGCCACATGACGGACCGCGGCGCACAGACCGGACCATGCGCTGCGCTCCTCTGTAGCGGGGGGAGGGGGGTGTTGTTATCCTCTACATTGCAGATATTTTAGTATAATTTTTATTGCACTGTAGGTTATTTTTTCTCATAAAAAAAGCCACACATTTTTTGCGTGGCATGCTTCTTTGTGTGTGGGGGGCTTGTTTGTTCATTCATTCATTCATGAATGAATAAACAACCCCCACACACAGACACACAGCCCTGAGTGTCACCTTTCATTAGAGCCCAAGATGAAGCTTCTATGTTGAATCATTCAAAAGTTATAGACGTTTTTCCAAACTGTGCCATTTGGCACAGTTCAAAAACGCCTGGGAACAACCTGAGAAAAAAGCTGTGTAATATATTCATTTTTTGTGGTATTGTTACAAAATTTTGACCTCAGCTGGATAACACCTGGTTCTACATTTCTGTTGCATTTTCCAGCCCGTATCTGACAGCTGTGTGTTATTTGCAAGCATTTGTATCTAAAAATACACCCAGGCAAACTTTATTTTCTTCAAGTTCAGTATGTTTAGATGGCTGTTACTCAGTGGCAGGAGCACTTAGAGAGATTATAACTATTTTGCCAAAAAATTCAAAGCGTTTTCTTTTAAATGAGACCAACCCCATGAAGATGCTGCAAAGGGTTGAAGAACAGCTTTTGATTTACTTTGGGTACATTATTTTTAGGCGTTTTTAGGGAAATTGACCAGAGTGCAAGGGGTTAAGTCCTGACTGATAGACTTTAAAAAGGTCTGTGAATATCAGATTGTCACACCACAAAGAACTCATAATTGGTAGAAGCAAAGAGCTCTCTCTAGACCTTCACCACCTTATTGTTGCCAAATATAATGATGACATTGGTTACAGGTGCATTTCAAAACTGCTGAATGTTCCAGTGAGCACTGTTGAAGCATCATTTGGAAGTGGAAAGAACATTATTTTACCGTAAACCGGCCAAGACCAGGAGCTCCACGCAAGATTTCTGACAGAGTCAAAAGAATTATTAGGAGGGTCATCAAAGAACCAAAGACCATGTGGAGAGCTCCACAAAGACCTGGAGTTAGCAGGTACTGCTGTTTCAAAGAAAATAATAAGCAATGCACTCAACCAACATGGACTCCATGCTCACTCACTTCATACGACTCCATTGCTGAAGAAAAAACATGTTGAAGTTTGTTTAAAGTTTGCTGCACAGCATTTGGGCAAGCCAGTAAAATACTGGGAGATTATAGTCTGGTCAGATGAGACCAAAATTTAACTTTTTGGATGCCACACAACACAGAGCATGTTTGGAGAAGAAATGGCACTGCACATCAGCCCAAAAACACCATACCTACAGTGAAGTTTGGAGGTGGGAGTATCTGTGATTATTCCGAGTTCGGTTCTGTTCCGGGCTCGGGTCTGCTGTTTATTTCCCTTTTTTCCATGTGCATATTTAATTACATTTTTGTTATTATGTCTGTGTTTTTATTTTGACAGCGTCATGGCAGGACTTCCTGCTGTCAAACCTGCTCATGACCTGTCACGGCTGTGTAGACTTTGTAATTACGTTTACTCCACACCTGTTTGTAGTCTGAGTTTCTGTTTCCTATTATAAGATCGCCAGCTAGAAGTAGTCGTTGCTGCGATCTTGTCAACCTTAGACTGGAGTCCCTACGTCCAGCTCCAGTCTCGCTACAGCATCAGGTTTCACCCTCGCTACAATCATTTGTGGTTATTCTATAGCGTCAGGTTTCGCCCTCGCTATTCTCTTATGTAGGTGTTTGTACTCTTTCTTTGTGTGTCACGTTTAGTGTATGTGTTTTTCCCCATGTGGCTCTTTACTTTGTGACTTGCTGTTAATAAATAAGCAAACTCACTGTCAGCATTTGGCGTCTCATTCATGCCCTGAAAAGGGCATACATGACAGTAGATCGCAGCCAAGCGAGGTGCCAGCCACACTAAGTTTTGTTTTTGGCTCTGTTTTTTCGCTTTACCGGGTGCCTGCGTTTCTTTTTCGGGAGGACGTTATGGCATCATTCAGAACGTGGTATCCTAAGAGCCTGGGCTTTGAGCTTGTCCAGGCTCTAATGGAAATCGATGACCTCCTATTCATAGCTCGCCGACGCTCCCCCGAAGAAGCTTTGTGGTACCTGGGCCTCGCGGAGGCTGCTGTCAAATGCCATCCTCGCCTTGCTGATCACGCTGAGGGCAGGGAGAGGTTTGCTGAAGTATCGGCGCTTCTTCAGAAGAACGGGGAATTGGACTGGAAACCCTCCAGGAAGTCCAAGAGGGGGCCGACGAGAAAGCAATCTCGTTCCTCGGCTCTCTACGAGGTTTCTACCACGGTTCCGGCTCCAGTATCTGCTCCACTGACAGACCGTTTTCCTGCGCAGTGGAGGAGGAGGGCAGCCAGGGGTCCCAGTGATGAGGGAGAAAGAGAACAGTGGGTGGCTGAACTCATCAGGGGCCGTGTGGCTGAAGCACGCTCTTCCTTCCACCCCAGTAAGATTCTTAAGAGCGTGGTGGCAGCTGTTAGACTGATGGAGGTTAAACCGGGGCATAACCCTTTGAGTGTGTGAATTTGCGTGGCCCTAGTGGCAGAGCACAGCACTGCGCCTGTCGTGTCACTCTGACATGATCGGCTGCATTGGAGATTTGTACTGCTTTGTACTGATTTGTCAGTTTCAAAAGGTGGCAGATATCTGTTGGAGGACTCAATGGATGACACGCAATGCACCAAAGAAGAATAACTCCTCATTTCCTTTTCCTGTTTTTAGCATTTTCGCCCAGAAAGCTAATATGGCCGCGATCGGTCACCGTCACTTTGTCGGCTTTGTATGTGGAAAATAGCCGTGGGATACAAGCGAAATTTATGTGGGATAACCATAAGACTTTGTAGATGTGGTAGAGACTTTAAATGACCGACAGAATGCAAAGTAACAACTATGATGGGTGAAAACGCAGTGACCCAGCCAGCCAGCCCCCCTATGTCAAAAGTAAGTGAGAAATTTCTGGGTTTTTTTTAATGTACTGATTTCTTGTACATACACTTTGAAGATAAGATGATGAGGTACCTCTGTACAAAAAAATGGTGTCAAAAGACTGAACCATTCTTTGTGGAAATACGTCCAAAGTCCAGTTTTGACTGAGTTATGAAATTTAAAGAGGTGCCATGACATTATGCAAATTAGATGAAAAAATTATTCCTATCTGAAACTTTTGATCATATTTTACATCTTTCTAATTGACAGCAAGACATTATCTCTTACCACTTTCAAGTTATAGCCTTGGAAATCTGAACTATTTTAACTATTTATAAAAATATTTACCACTCTTGACCACTAGGGGTTATGTCGTAATTCGGTGACAGTCACACTCACAGAGTTAACAATTTTCCTGAGTTCGCCAAGCTGCTGGCTTCAGTTTCAGCGCAACAGCGGCATTTCCCTAATTTAAATTTAGCCTCGCCTCCAGCTAGAAAAGGTCACCGCCCTGCTCGAAATCCATCTCCTCCCCGGGACACGGTCATTCCAAAGGGGAGGGAGTTTCCTGACCGGGTCAATCCTCCGCGGGGCTCCCGTCAGGATCCTGCTACGGGCCACCAGAAGACCTCTCTTGTCTCCCAGCCAGCTGTTTTTCCCTCACCGCGGCAGAGAGTGAAGACAGCAGCCTCAGCCTCCGGATCATTTTTTTCTGCTGTTTCACCAGCTCCCCTACCCCGGACTGCCTCGGCTGCCCCTCCCTCCTCCTCAGCGCTTTCTTCAGCTGCTGCGAGCCCGGTGGTTCCTTGTCTGGCTCCGCCCGTCACCAATCCTGTTGGGGCAGCTCCTCCTTGTCTTCCCGATGGGTCCTCCATCACCATTGCTACAGGAGTGGTAAGGACCAAGTCTGCTGCAGCAGGATCCATCGAACCCCAGGAAAACAGGCAAGTGTTTTTTCATTCTTTTCTACAATTTGATGAATTACCTTGTCTGATTCCTGGTGGCGGGGGGGGGGGGGGCTCAGGTTATGCAGTCCACTGAGCCCCCACCACCTGCTGCAGCCACTAAAACTGACCTCACTACCTCTATGTTTCCCCGAGTGTCCGCCGGTGCCTAGATTAAACCGCCGGATATGGGAGGAGCCTGCAGCCCTGGTGAGCCAGGTCCCAGCCCTGCAGCCACATCATGGACAGAGGAGGACAGCTGTCAGCCATTTGGAACCTGAGCCGACAGTGAAGCATCTCTGGGTCTCCGATAAGCAGAAATCAGCCTTGGCGAGTGACGGACCTCCTGCTGCTACACCGATGGAGCCATCAGTGTGGATTACTGTGCCAGGGGGTTCCAGGACTGCCAAGACCATCATGCCGGCTACAGTGGCCCCTGCAGCAGAGTGAGAACCTGCAGTCGACTTCCTGATGACCGAGCCCGTTTCTACTTCATCGCCGGGATTGCCGGAGTCCTGGATGGTGGTTGAGCTTGAGATCAGGCAAGTGCTCTGTTTTGTCTTTCTCCTTTCTATTTTGGAGCAATCTTACCTGTCTCTTGGGGAGGAGAGCCGGGTGCAGCCGCCCGCTGCATTGATGTCAATGCAGCGGGCATTGAACCCAGACCCTCGGGGAGGGTCTGGGTTCATCTTTGGAGGTCGTTCAGGGTGCTGCTTCATTCCTGCCCGAGGCCGTCGTTTGGGTCCCTCCTCGGGTTGGGTCCACCGTGGGTGCAGCTTTGGCCCAGGGTGGGTCCATCGTGGGTTCCACATTGGCCCAGTCGGGGTCCATTGTGGGTGCAGCGTTGGCCCGGTCGGGGTCTGCTGCGGGTGCTTCTGAGCTCCAGTCTGGAGCTGCCGTGGGTGATACATTGGCCCAGCTGGGGTCCACCACGGGTGCTGCTAGGCCCCGGCCTGACGCTGTCGTGGTCCCCCTCCTCTTTCCACCACCAGATGCCGTTGGGGTTCCTTGCCCCCGGCCCGGCTTCCTGTCAGTGAGCCTCTCGATGGGAAAGCCACCTCCTGGTTTCCCTCTCCGGTCCTGGTGGCTGAAGAATGTTGGCCGGCTACCTGAAAGACTGGGCTGCCAGGTCAGGTGGTCTAGATTCTCTGACAGACCACCCGACTCATTTCATCAGACAGTTCGGCATTCTTTGGATTTCGGTTGGCCTCTCAAACTCTTTTCTGGTAGTTGGGGTGTCTGGGGTGTTGGTTGGCCGCCCGGCCTTTTCCACTTGTCGGGCGGGTGAAGCCAGGACGCTGGGAGGCCAGCAGAACTATTTCTGTTTATTATTTATGTGTCAGTTTCCTGTATATTGTTTTTGATATTGGTTACTGGGTTTTGTCTTGTTTTGTGTCTGTCCCTCCAGGCCTGGATTCCCCCCCCCCACCCGGGGTTAGTTTTGTAGTTGTTGCTGTTTGGGGGGGGGGGGTGTTCTCTTTTTGATTTTACCGTGGGTGTCTGGGGATCGGAGGGTACTGTGATGATCCTGAGTTTGGTTTGGTTCCAGGCTTGGGTCTCCTGTTTATTTCCCTTTTTTCCATGTGCATATTTAATTACATTTTCGTTATTATGTCTGTGCTTTTATTTTGACAGCGCTGTGGCAGGACTTCCTGCTGTCAAAGCTGCTCACGTCCTGTCACGGCTGTGTGCACTTTGTAATTATGTTTACTCTACACCTGTTTGTAGTTTTGAGTTTCTGTTTCCTATTTAAGATCACCAGCTAGACGTAGTCGTTGCTGTGATCTCGTCAACCTTAGACTGGAGTCCCTACATCCGGCTCCAGTCTCGCTACAGCGTCAGGTTTTGCCCTCGCTACAATCATTTGCAAGTGTTTATTCTATAGCGTCAGGTTTCGCCCTCGCTATTCTTTTATGTACACTACCATTCAAAAGTTTGGGGTCACTTAGAAATTTCCTTATTTTTGAAAGAAAAGCACTTTTTTTCAATCAAGATAACTTTAAACTAATCAGAAATACACTCTATACATTGCTAATGTGGTAAATGACTATTCTAGCTGCAAATGTCTGGTTTTTGGTGCAATATCTAGATAGGTGTATAGAGGCCCTTTTCCAGCAACTATCACTCCAGTGTTCTAATATTACAATGTGTTTGCTCATTGCGTCAGAAGGCTAATGGATGATTAGAAAACCCGTGTGCAATCATGTTAGGTCTGCAATGCTGTAATTGCTGCAAATGGAGGATTCTCTGACGAAAGCAAAGTTTGAAGGAAAAAAATTCTTATTTCAAATACAAATCATTATTTCTAACCTTGTCAATGTCTTGACTATATTTTCTATTCATTTTACAACTCATGGTGGTAAATAAGTGTGACTTTTCATGGAAAACACAAAATAATTGTCTGGGTGACCCCAAACTTTTGAACGGTAGTGTAGGTGTTTGTACTCTTTCTTTGTGTGTCATGTTTAGTGTATGTGTTTTGCCCCATGTGGCTCTTTACTTTGTGACTTTCTGATAATAAATAAGCAAACTCACTGTCGGCATTTGGCGTCTCATTCATGCCCTGAAAAGGGCATACACGACAGTATCATGGTGTGTGCTGTTTTTCAGCTCATGGTATAGGCAGACTTGATATAATTGAAGGAAAGATGAATGGACAAATGTACAGAGAAATCCTTGATTAAAATAATAATAATGGATTAATTATATATCACACTTTTTCATAGACGCTTTACAATGGATACATTATTCATTCACTCCACAGACAATGGTAGTGGTAAGCCACTACTGTAGCCACAGCTGCCCTGCGGCAGACTGATGGAAACGTGGCTACCAATCTGCGCCAATGGCCTCTCCAACAACTACCAAACATTTATATACATTCATACCCAGTGTCATGGACACTGGAGGCAAGGTGGGTAAAGTGTCTTGCCCAGGGACACAACGGCGGGGCGTCTGGGGAAAGCAGCATTTGAACCCCCAACCCTCTAGTTATTAGACGACCTGCTCTACCTCCTGAGCCACTGCCACCCACATTTCTCTCCTTTGTTCCATTATTGCTGAACACCAAGCAGGACTGCAGCAAGTTCCATTTTTATACGGTCTTTGGTATGACCCGGCAATGACTTGAACCCCGACCTCCTGGTTGTGGGGAGAGATGCTTTACCTCTAAGCCACCACTCCACTCTGGATAAGAACCTGTTGCCATCTGCCAAGATGCTGAAGATGAAACGAGGGTGGACATTTCAGCAAGACAATGATCCCAAACACACAGCCAAGGAAACTAACTAACTAACTAACTAACTAACCTGCACTTATATAGCGCTTTTCTAGTCACAAAGACCACTCAAAGCGCTTTCATTAATACTAACCCTCTATTCTAAGGGCCTATAGGAAACAGATATCTAGGGACAATTTAGAACAGCCAATTAACCTAACATGCATGTTTTTGGCATGTGGGAGGAAACCGGAGAAATCCCGGAGTAAACCCACGCAACACGGGGAGAACATGCAAACTCCACACAGATCACTGTTGGTCGGGGGCTGGGATCGAACCCACGATCCCACGATCCCCACAATCCCCCGGCCAAGGGTAAACTGTGCTGCCACAGTGCTAACCACTGCGCCACCGTGCAGACTCTCAACTGGGTCCAGAGAAGGACAATAAAGTTGTTATAAAGGCCCAGCCAGTCACCTGACCTGAATCCAATTGAACATCTATGTTACGAACTGAAGATCAGAGTTCATAGAAGACACCCACAGAACCTTCAAGATTTGAAAATCGTTTGTGTAGAAGAATGGGCCAAAATCACTCCTGAGCAATGCATGCACCTAGTTTCTCCATATAAGAGGTGTCTGGAAGCTGTTATTACCAACAAAGGCTTTTCTACTAAACATTAAATGAATTTCATCAAGTGTGTTCGAGGTAATATTTTTACTGGGGTTTGTCTATCTGTCTGTCTGTTTGTCTGTTATCAACATAACTCAAAAAGTTATGAACGGATTTTGACGAAATTTTCAGGAAAGGTGTGTAATGGCACGGGGAACAGATAATTAGATTTTGGTGATGATCTGAGAGTGCATACCTCCACCAAGGCCTTTGTTTGTATTTGTGCAGCAGGATTACACAAAAACTACTGGATGGATTTGGATGAAATTTTCACCAGAGGTGGTTCTTGGGCTAGAGAGGAACCCATTATATTGTGACGTTTGCAAGGTTCACACAAAGAAAGAGGAGCAAGATGGTTGTGATGAACAGACTTTATTTACACGCCACCAACCCCCAACTTGCTTCTGAGCACAGAGAGGAGGGGAGGTCATTCTCCCAGACCTCCGTTTCAATCATGGTTACACACACATGATACATCTTGCCCTAATCCTGCTAAACACCGCTGGGTCATTATAACGCAGTTATAATGACACAGCAGTATAACTCAGTAATAACACATTTAATACACACACACAGTAACGTTTTCAACTGGCAAAGCATGCTGGGAAATCCCTGCCCCCCTTAAAATGGCCCCGACGTTACACTGCCCCCCCCCCGGACTGGTTTCTGTCCCCAGAAAATTCAAAGTCCACTTTCAGAAATCCAACGCGAGTCAGCCCGGTGCCGGGGCGGCATGCACGGGCCATCTGAGTCTCGGTCAGAGCATCTGGTTGGGGTAGGGTTCCGGTTTGGCCATCAGCGGGTGGATGGACACATCTGACAGCCTCTGTAGGACCATGCACAGTCCCTTCCCTGGCAGCGGGAGTCCCATGCCCGCTCCGGCCGACTCCCACCGCTGCCAGGTCTCCCAGGCGGCCGCTGGCCCACGTCCATGCGTCCAACCCTTGCCGCGCCTGGAAAAATGGCCGGATCTCCGTCCTGCTCGCTCCGCTGCGTCGCTGCTGCGCCGAGGGCCTCCGTGACATCACCGAAAGGGAAAGCATCTGCGGGTGGCGGTAGGACACGCACAGTTCCTCCTCTGGCAGCGGGAGTCCCATGACTCCCACCGCTGCCAGGACCTCCCAGGCGGCCGCTGGCCCGCGTCCCAGCGTCCAGCCCTGCCGAGCCCGGGAAAAGACCGGCTCTGTCCTGCTCGCTCCGCTGCTGCTGCGCTCCAAAGGCCTCTGTGACGTCACCGCCGGGGGAAGCATCTGCAGAAGGCGGCTTTTTCTCCCTCCATGCCACCTCACTCTAATTTAACGTCGGCGAGGGGCCAGTTTGTCGTGCGCTGTGTGCGGGGCAGTACCGTGCAATGTACCCTGGCTCTGTGCAGCGGAAGTCACCTCCCGGTCGATCGCCGCTCCTAATCGCTCTGGAATCGCCAGCCCGTCCTGCCCTGAAAAGGGCGGAAAACGGGGCTGGTTTGCTCTGCTCGGCCCGTCGGGTCCGCTGCTCCGTCCATCTCGGCGAGCCTCTCCGGGGGCAGGCGTCTCAGCTCTACGCTCCGTTCCCAGCCGAGCGATGAACCGCTCCGGCCGCAGGACCTCCGCCTGGATCCGCATCTTGCTCCATGCCCACTCCTGATACCAGTGTGACGTTTGCAAGGTTCACACAAAGAAAGAGGAGCAAGATGGTTGTGATGAATAGGCTTTATTTACACACCACCAACCCCCAACTTGCTTCTGAGCACAGAGAGGAGGGGAGGTCATTCTCCCAGACCTCCGTTTCAATCATGGTTACACACACATGATACATCTTGCCCTAATCCTGCTAAACACTGCTGGGTCATTATAACACAGTTATAATGACACAGCAGTATAACTCAGTAATAACACATTTAATACACACACACAGTAACGTTTTCGACTGGCAAAGCATGCTGGGAAATCCCTGCCCCCCTTAAAATGGCCCCGATGTTACAATATTTTGCTCATGATCTGAGAATGCATACCTCAGCCAAGGCTCTTATCTTCTCACAGTGTGTTAGCAACAATACTCCAAAAGTTATGAACGGATTTTGATGAAATTTTCAGGAAAGGTGTGTAATGGCATGGGGAACAGATGATTACATTTTGGTGATTATCTGAGAGTGCATACCTCCACCAAGGGCTTTGTTTGTATTTGTGCAGCAGGATTACACAAAAACTACTGGATGGATTTGGATGAAATTTTCACCAGAGGTGGTTCTTGGCCTACAGAGGAACCCATTATATTCTGGTGATGATCTGAGAATGCATACCTCAGCCAAGGCTCTTATTGTCTCACAGTGTGTTAGCAACAATACTCCAAAACTGATGGACAGACTTTGATGCAATTTTCACCACAAGTGGCTATAGGCCTACACACAAACCCATTACATTTTGGAGGTCATCCATGAGAAACGGAAGGAGCCTTGGCAGAGGTATGAGCTCTATGAGTGCTTTTCTAGTTCCTTATGTCATTCCACTTTATTAAATATAACTTGTTTTGCAAGCACAGTTGCCTTGATTTCTTTGCATCCATGGATTGCTTGGGTTGTTACTAATATCTGGTGAAAATCTCAGTTCAATGGCTTCATCAGAAATATGTTTAATGAGAAAAATGTTGAGGTGTTCAATACTTATTTTCCCCGCAGTATAAAATGACTAAATTATGAAAAATAGACAAAAAGGAAAATTTGACAGCTTAAGTGCTAAATTTTCCACCTAAATAATATAATCTCCTTGATATTGCATGCATAGTTTTTTATCTTTAGTGCTACTCTATGTTTAATGTTGCAGCATTGCACCGAGACGAATTCCTAGTTTGTGTACTACATGAACAATGGCAATAAATCTCATTCTGATTCTGATAAAACTAAGCATCACCATTTTTTGGTTTTGTTTTGTTACTTTTATGTTAAGATATAAGATTTTATCAAAGAAGATGACTTTTCTATGTTTATATACAGTGGGGCAAAAAAGTATTTAGTCAGCCACCAATTGTGCAAGTTCTCCCACTTAAAAGATGAGAGAGGTCTCCAATTTTCATCATAGGTATACCTCAGCTATGAGAGACAAAATGAGAAAAAAAAATCCAGAAAATCACATTGAAGGATTTTTAATGAATTAATTGGTAAATTCCTCGGTAAAATAAGTATTTGGTCAATAACAAAAGTTCATCTCAATACTTTGTTATATACCTGTCACGCCTCGCCGCTCATCTGTGGCGCCAGCTGCACGCACACCTGCACCTCATCAGCGGCGAGGGATTTAAGCCGCCTCGCCCTGGGCTTCGGCCTGAAGCCGTCAGTCTTCACTCGTTACGATTGCTGTAAGGAATCTCTACCGCTCAGCAAACATTCTGGTAAGAAGCTCTTACCTCATTCTTCTCCCAGTCTGCTCCCCTGTGCACAGGTGGATTTCCCGGCAGCGGACCACTCCTCTCCGCCTCCGTTCCCTCGCTGCTGCACCGGGCGTTCCAGGTCGCTGTCTACCGGACCTCATCCTTGCTGTGCCAGCCACCTGCTATCCCAAGTAAGCCAGTCACCATTTGCATATCTCCTGTGTTAGTGTGGTGCCCGTCACCCTTCTCCCTTTGCTTCTCCCATAGGGTTGTCCGGCTGTACGGCCTCCTGCCTCCGTGCCCGACGCAGACGCCACCACCAATACATTCACATCCCGCAGACACACATTCATACACACTTGTTGTTAATAAAGCTATTAGATCTACCCTGAGCCTGCGTGTGTGTCTCCTGAGCCGTGCACTATGTCAATACCCTTTGTTGGCAATGACAGAGGTCGAACGTTTTCTGTAAGTCTTCACAAGGTTTTCACACACTGTTACTGGTATTTTGGCCCATTCCTCCATGCAGATCTCCTCTAGAGCAATGATGTTTTGGGGCTATCGCTGGGCAACACGGACTTTCAACTCCCTCCAAAGATTTTCTATGGGGTTGAGATCTGGAGATTGGCTAGGCCACTCCAGGACCTTGAAATGCTTCTTACGAAGCCACTCCTTCATTGCCCGGGCAGTGTGTTTGGGATCATTGTCATGCTGAAAGACCCAGCCACGTTTCATCTTCAATGCCCTTGCTGATGGAAGGAGGTTTTCACTCAAAATCTCACGATACATGGCCCCATTCATTCTTTCCTTTACACGGATCAGTCGTCCTGGTCCCTTTGCAGAAAAACAGCCCCAAGCCATGATGTTTCCACCCCCATGCTTCACAGTAGGTATGGTGTTCTTTCTCCTCCAAACACGACAAGTTGAGTTTTTACCAAAAAGTTCTATTTTGGTTTCATCTAACCATATGGCATTCTACCAGTCCTCTTCTGGATCATCCAAATGCTCTCTAGCAAACTTCAGATGGGCTTGGACGTGTACTGGCTTAAGCAGGGGGACACGTCTGGCACTGCAGGATTTGAGTCCCTGGCGGCGTAGTATGTTACTGATGGTAGCCTTTGTTACTTTGGTCCCAGCTCTCTGCAGGTCATTCACTAGGTCCCCCCGTGTGGTTCTGGGATTTTTGCTCACCGTTCTCATGATCATTTTGACCCTACAGGGTGAGATCTTGCGTGGAGCCCCAGATTGAGGGAGACTATCAGTGGTCTTGTATGTCCTTCCATTTTCTAATAATTGCTCCCACAGTTGATTTCTTCACACCAAGCTGTTTACCTATTGCAGATTCAGTCTTCCCAGCCTGGTGCAGGTCTACAATTTTGTTTCTGGTGTCCTTTGACAGCTCTTTGGTCTTGGCCATAGTGGAGTTTGGAGTCTGACTGTTTGAGGTTGTGGACAGGTGTCTTTTATACTGATAATGAGTTCAAACAGGTGCCATTAATACAGGTAACGAGTGGAGGACAGAGGAGCCTCTTAAAGAAGAAGTTACAGGTCTGTGAGAGCCAGAAATCTTGCTTGTTTGTAGGTGACCAAATACTTATTTTACCGAGGAATTTACCAATTAATTCATTAAAAATCCTTCGATGTGATTTTCTGGATTTTTTTTTTCTCATTTTGTCTCTCATAGTTGAGGTATACCTATGATGAAAATTGGAGACCTCTCTCATCTTTTAAGTGGGAGAACTTGCACAATTGGTGGCTGACTAAATACTTTTTTGCCCCACTGTATTTAAATTTGATATTGTGTGCATCTTAAAATATTAATTTAAAAACACCATTTTTAAAACCAGATCAATATTTATAAAAACAGAAAAATTTCCTTACCTTCATGTATCCATATATCTTCCCATAAATTATCCACTGAGCCCTCAGCTTAATTTCTCCTGTTTTTTCTCTGGGATTTTTGGAATAGGAATTTCTTGTTTTGTGACATACCAACAATTTAAAAATTGAACAACAAAAGACTGCCAGAGGGAAGTGGGGTAAGTAACCTTGTTAGACCAGAAGTGACATGATTTAGTGTTCAGACCCAGAAGCAGACAACAGACTTGGTTAACAGATTACCAGTGATTTTATTGTGCACACGTAATAATGACGGAAGGTGAGTCCACTAACTGGATTTAAGAGCAATAGGCTGTGGAAATGCTGGCGGATCCACGTCTTCTTCCAGATTACAGAGGTCCAGTGAAGGTGGGTGAATTACTCGTGCTGATATATACATTAAGAGGTCCAGGGAAAAAGCCTCGGCCAAGGCGAGATTGGTAACAGTTCAGTCCAATAATAATAGTGACTTACAGGGAGGTGAAAGGAGAGATCGTGACTCCTGCCAAGGGAGAGTTTCTCCTGATCCATCGAGTGGAATGGCCCCCGTCTGCCAGGAGGATGAGTCCACCTGTGCACAGGTAAGTCCTAGGACACACCGAGGAGACAATGGAGCAGAGTAATTAATGGTTGAGTTGCTTAAGAGATCCCACATAGGAGGAGAGGGTCATAGCATCCAAATTCTCCGGTTCCGCCGGACCGGCGGCGCCACACGAGTCGGCTGCCTGTTGCAACAGCCTTTTTTTTTTTTTTTTTATCTTCCTTCTTCTTTCTACACCTTTCACTCTGTATATATATCACGGACGCACGGATCGCCCCGGGGGTCTCCCGGGTCGGCGGACGGAGCCACGGTTTGCAGCGGGAGACGTTACAGCGGGGAGGAGCTAGTGCTAGCTAGCACTTGGCCGCCGCCCGGTGCTAATGGGAAACTCGACATACCGGGAGCTGTAGCGAGAACGACGCGGGTGCCGGGCTGGAGTTTAGGCGGCGTGAAAGAAATATAAGACAGAATAATAAAGAGCGATGGCAAGAACCAAGCAGACCGCACGTAAAATCTACTGGAGGAAGAAGCCCCCCATGAGACAGCTAGCCACCAGGGCTGCTCGGAGAGGCGCTCTGGCCACCAGCAGAGTGAAGAAGCCTCGCCGTCACAGGCCCGTGGCTCTGAGAGAGATCCGTCGCTACCAGAAATCCACGGAGCTGCTCATCCGTAAGCTGCCCATCCAGCGCCTGGTGAGGGAGATCGCTCAGGACTTCAAGACCGACCTGCGTCTCCTGAGCTTCGCCGTCATGGCTCTGCAGGAGACCAGCGAGGCCCACCTGGTGGGTCTCTTCTTCGCTAAGGGGGTCACCATCATGCCCAAAGACTTCCAGCTGGCCCGCTGCATCCGCGGAGAGAGAGCTTAGACTTTCTGCTGCACATTCACCAGCCATAATGCTCTGCACTGTGTGTCTATATATATACATTTATAGTAATATGGACATATGTTTACTAGATGTTGTTTTTTCTTGCCTTCTGACTGTTGCTCTGAGTGTTGCTATCCCTATGCTGTTGCAATCCTGGAATTTCCCCATTGTGGGACTAATAAAGGCTTATCTTATCTTAGCAAGGTGGGGGAGAGGCTGCACACAGTGGCGAGGTGCGCTCTAGGCTGCATGCAGAAGTTGATGTCTCCATGATGAACTGAAACTCTGCTCTCTATTGCCTGTTTTCATTAGAGGCAACGTGTGGAACTGCAGCCTCTGTGAGAAATGAGAGTAATTAAGGGGAGAAAAAACCGTGTGCAGCCTGGATCACTACAAGAAGTACAAGCTGTGTGTATCTATCAATCTGATTACCCTGTAGTTTAATATTGCTTATGTTTTACATTTAGATTTTAACTGGTTCACTAAACATACGAGGAGCTTAGTTGGCAAAAATTAAAACAGCTTCTTTTAATTCTCTCAAAAATGTAGCCTTCTGGGTGAATGCAGTCGCAAGGGCTGAGGGGAAATGAGAAAAATTAGAAAATAAATGTGTTTTCCTTAGACTCTTAGTTTAATGTGTGTTAATGCTGTGCATATGTCAAAGCTGTCTTTCTTGGGATATTTGTAACTTTTATCTGACAGCCATTAGTGAGCATTGTATGTTGGAGATAGACACCCCTTCTTTGCACTTTGTGAAAAACATGCTGCCCCCAGGGGGTTGTATTCCTCCTGTTGGATCAATATAGACTGTCATCGTGTGTGCCTCTCTGGGGGAGAAGGCAGGACCCAAACGCAGGACTTCAGGTTTGTGAGATTTATTAACCTAATATCAAGCAGCTCGAGGGCTTAAAACAACAAACGATGCTTGAACAGGCTAAAGCAAAATGTAATGCTAGACAAGGCTGGAATCAGACATGGAATGACAAGACTTAAGGTGTGTTCAGACCAAACGCGAACAGGCGGTGCAAATACATACAAAGTCAATGGAAAGAGGCGAGCTCCCAGTCCTTATGTTGCCAGGTGAGTGTCAGTCTCATTTCCAAACTAGTTTACTCTCCAATATTCATACTTTTACTCCAGTGACGGCAGAATGTCAGAGATAGTACTATCCCTTGGACGTGAATGCGCGATTTCGCGTGTGCTTGCATCTTTTCATTGACTTTGTATAGATTTGCATCACCCGTTCACTTTTGGTCTGAACGCACCTTTAGAGCGTGTTGTTCACACAGCACGAATATAGGATGTCGCCATGGGCTAAGGGGCGACGTCCATTAAATAAGGCAAAGGAAATTAACAAAATCATAAAGAGCTGTGGATAATCAAGAACTTAACAAGACACAAAACTAGCTGGATGAAAATGGAAGTAAACAAAAGGTGCTGTCAAAATAAAAACCCAAACCCAAACTACAGAAGATCATGACAGGAAATGTAATGAGCAACCATAAAAATGTTTTTAATAATAGTACTAAAAACCAAGACAACAAACACTAAGGCAAGGATAATGTAAACACAGAACCATGAGTATGATAATAGATAGTAATAAATACAGAAATCCCAAAATACAAACTCAAAGCGAGGACATGGGCTGGAGCCCATACCCGTATGACAAGAAAATATAAATAATAAAACAAGATGAGGACATGAGCCCAACCCACGATTTGACATAGGCAGTCTGGGTGTAAATAATTGGTTGGTCAGTTAATTGAATCAAATTTCCTAATGGCTGATATTCTGTGTTATGTGTTTCATCCTATGACATAGGGGCCTATAGCATTTGTGTATATTACCCTATGGATGAAATTGCTAACAAAAACTATAAAGCACAAAAACTTTAATTTTACAACTAGTTTCAGAAATTTTCTCCAACAGTAAAGGACCCACACGTGTTGTATTATGCCCACAGGTGGCACTATAATAATCAGTTTTTCATTTTTGCAGATATCTCAAGAATGCCTTGACCTCTACTCAAAAGTCTTCCATCATTCTAATCCGTACACCTATGGATTAATCTCTAAAAATAAAGTTTTATGCTTTATATTTTAAAATGTCCAAGTGAAATTAAAGTGAACTCCTCAATGGTCATTTATGTAAATTGCTTGAATTAAGCATGCATCATTTACAAATACTGATAATGAAAAGTTGTTAAAACTATGTAAAAAATGTCAGTTTTACAGGCCTGTGAATTTGTACAGTTTCACTTTGGCCTGTGTCTTCTGATGAAGTGACTCAAACATAGTGAAAATTTACGACAATCATAACCATTATTTAGAAGCACACCAAATTTCATGCAATTTTGTTCACATTGTGTGCCACAAATCATCTTTATAAAATGTTTATCAGCCTTTATGTGTTGTCAATGGAACAACTGGTGAGGAGGAATAGAGAACTGAAAAAATTCCTCTCATCTAGTTGGTTAAGATGTTAATTCAATTCAATTCAATTCAATTCAAACGTTTATTTCGAACTCAAGGTTCATAGTATATACAAAACGTGTAAAAAAATAAAAATGTATAAAATTCAGCAATCACACGGCGCTTATATAACAACAATAAAATACAATAATGAACTCAGTATAAAATAGAGCGCCACCACTTCCAAATGCTGGAGTGAAGTGTGAATGACTTGTTAACAATTGCGGATATAAAATGGTTGTTACATGCCAGCAATACGTATGGTATAATAGATGTGAAATTCCAGGGATGACTTTTTCTTCTGAACAACAACTGAAGGACAACATGCCTCTCCTGTGCATTTTAAAACCTAATGTGTAGCACACATCGGTTTTAAATAATGCTAGTATAGTACAAAAACTTTGAGATCTACATCTCCTTGAAATCTGATGATCACTGCTTGTGTCTATATTCATTTGTATGTTTTCAAAGTTCCAACAACCCATTTCATTGCTGTACAAACACATTAAACTTAAAATACATTTTGTTTAAAATGGTGTGGAAAGACATTTACGTACCCAAAAGTCACTGATGATGTGATTCTGAAAGATTATGTCAAGCTTTGTCAGCACAGAGCTCCTTAATATACAAGAGCACTTATATAAGGAGCCAGAGCATTACATCAATGCATGTTGGTCTATGTGCTAATGGGGAAAATGGTGCCTTGTTTTTTTTTTTAAAGTTGAGAACTTGACCCTTTGTTTTACCGTGTCTTGCATTTAATTCCCCACTGGATGTGATTATGACAGAGCACAGACCAGCACCACCTCACCTCTGCAGCTCTTCAGCAGGACCGTACCAACTTCAACAGAGGTGAAAAAGAAAAGTTTGCTTTTGCCTCGATTAGACAGAAATAGCAGCTGCTTCCAATTTGTACAGGAAATCTGCATTAGGTGATGGTTAGAAGACTGGCGGAGCATTTTGATGACACTAGAAAAAAGTTGTTGTGATCAAAACCAAAATGCCCTGCCTGCCAGAAGAACAAAAAGGATCTCCCATTCTATCATTTTTAGAGATGGGTTGTCATATTGCCAAAGAAATTCCATCAGTCATAATAAGCTTTTATGACAAGGAACTGCTCTATGAAACTGTGGCGGTGGGCGTTCGTTCCTGTAGGCTTTGCAGTGGAGGTGTAGTTTTGTTCATATTTGTGTCATATTGGAGTTCCAAGACAAACTGAGTGTTATCTATGAGGGAAGAGCCATTTCAGCTCTGCATCTAACAAGGTTACCATACTGTGGCTGTCAGCTAAATGGTGATGGGTGAGGTCACATGCAGCACTGTAACCCCAAGTCCAGAGCAAAACACAATGATGATTTTAAATGGGCCTGCCTTCCTCGGAGGACAGCGGCCAATTGCTCAGCAGAGCTTTCTGTCCGACTTTCACAGACCTCCATAACTGAGCAATGCGAGGAAAATCTCTGCTGTGATCACATAATTTTTTTTCACCCATTTGGAGTTATAAGTGCATTTCACAACGGCACCCACTTGAATGAGAGAAAAATGGAGCACTGTGAAGGTGCTCCGAAATCTTCCTTTTAAAATTACCCCGCTGAAGTAAAAGCTCCAACAAAGTATGGAGTAGGTATGAATTTAACGAATGACATAACATCTCGGTGCTAAATGAATACTGTTTAACAATTCTGAACTTTTTTTTAAAGTCCGTAATCATCCATTATTATTTTCACTCTCACTGTTTGCTCTGTTAAAATGCAGGTAACTGTTCACAGTGTTATTCATGTATTTGCTGATTCAGAAAATGTCTCTAAGTCAAGCCGGTGCTTCGTAAATATTAAACAAAAACACATTTAATAGAGGTGGTTAAATTCTGGCTGTTTATGGAGGTGGGGTGTTGGTGGTTATTCCATTCATATTCACTGAAACAAAGGAATTGTTGCAGCTTTTAAAACTCCTTCCAGTATTCTTGTGGCTAATGCGATGCTAGTCTCCTCTGCATTTTCACAGCTGCTCAGACCACTTACACAAGATCTGCCAAGCAAACACTCTCAGATCCGATGAGTCTGCAGTTCTGAGCAGAAACCTCTGACACCAAATCAAGACAAGTAAATCAAAGTGAACAACATTAAAACAAAAAGGTAGAAATGTTCAATGCTTGGCAAGATTGTAATGTGTCATATTTTATGTAACTGTAAAGTAAATTGGCTGTGATACTGTGGATATAAATTATGCTGTGTTTTGGGAGACTGGGAGTTATAATTATGTTAATTTACTTTTCCCATTTGCCCTTATCCATTTATCAGGTTGACATACTGTAGCTTCTGCTCCTGTGAACTGTTTACACGTCCATTTTGAGTGCATTATAATTTCAAGACCGATAAATTGTGGCCTATTTCTGCAACAAATGCACTGTTTGAGAATGTCCGACACCTTTTTCCTTACCTCCCATATCTCATGGAGTGGCAAATGCTGAAGAACATTCATCAACCTTGCACCATTTGGGTTTTGTCAGGGTTCGTAAAAGGTTGCCAGATAAATAAATAGTAAAACTGATTATTGTATCATCAGTTGTGGGACTAGTACATGACTTTTGGGTCTCTGAGTAGTGGTGACCTGGCTATGAAGAAGAATAAGAAGAAGACTTCCACTGTGACTCTGACCCCTGGGTAAGCAGTAGAGGATGGATGGAAGGAGGGAACATTGCAATATACCACATTAGCTCTAACGTTAACTCAGACCCCACAAACTATGTTGCTCTCCAACTCAGCTGCTCTGTTTATGACAACACATCAGCAAATGCCGACATGCTATCAGCATCGCCATAAATTTCAGAGTTTAGCTCACTGGACACAGGTTTGACTCCAGTGAAACTCCCTGCTGCTCACACTGAACTCATCTGATTTACTAATCATTTCTTGTGCGGCGTTCATATTCGACTGAGAGAGAGGAAAAAATCAATAAGACTAACTCCTAAGTGGGAAAAGGAATGTGCATGTGTTTCACCGCCATACAAGGCAACGTTGTATTAGTCACACAGAAACACAAAAAGAGAAAAAGAGTAAACAGCCAATTATATGATGGAAAACAGCACACCAAAGGCTGATTAAGTAGAAGAAAAAAGATGTTTGGGATTTAAAAAAAAAATAAAAATCAGGCACTGGCAAAATGTTCTTTCTTTCTTTCTTTTTTAGAAGAGAAGGATTTGCAAATCTTGTGGCTTTGTGCAATTAATCTTTATTTTCTTTATATACTTGATTCATTGCAAAAATATCTTACTGGAGAAAAAAAGTGTAAACCACACAAATTCAGATAATCTGCCTCCATTTCCAGAATTCAAAGCAATTAAAAAGGAGCCTGGGTTGCTGCAGCAAGTCTTCTTTGTTTTTTTGTTTGTTTTTTTAAATAAGCTAAATCTTTGGCCCTCATTTGATTGAACCCTTTTCTGGTTCATACCGAAGCAGCTTTACACTGTAAATGAGATATAATTAATGATTTTTCATTTTTAGAAGATTGAGCTCTCTGGAAATTTCCAGAAATGAGAAAAAAAAAACCATAAATATGAGCTCTCTAATTGGGGGCTACATAAGTAAATATTTTTAGACTGATGCTAACATGCACACCCATGCATACACACACTATGTACACACTAAGAAAAAAGCTAAATAAATAACAGATCCAACTAGTCATGGAACAACATATCACCAGTGCTTTAAGAAATAAAAACTATTTATTTTGCACCTTTATATGGCTTACTTTGCCTACCTTGCATTGCTCACAAGTGAAAGTAACTAAATTAAATTATTCCACAGGGGAAGCACGCAATAAAACAGCAGTCAGTATTTACTTATTGAACTGATGAAAGAGTAAAGATGATGTGCTTTCTGCAGGAAGTTTCTTTCTCTGCCAATTAATTACAGGCCATGTGATTCTATTAATGCTCATTCTTCACACTGTTGAGAATCAGACCTGTAATCTGCACTGAATCATTTCCTTTGGCCAAACCTGCTTATAACAACAAATCCGGCATAAGCAACATGACCTCACAGTTAAGCATTAACTAAGGAATAGTAATTTGATATGTTGCTCCATGCCGGCACTATTTGAGGAAAGGCTACAAGGTTGTAATTCACCTCCTTTTGAAATGAATCAGCCACAAAATGAGACTTGTGGCGCTGTCTCCTCCTACTCGTTTTCCTGCTAATGAGAAGGAACTGTTGGGACTATGTTGATTTCTTGTGGGATCCAAAATGACTTCATTTTCGTTTTAAATTAACTTGAGAACAACAGCATCATTTACTGAGTATATTTTCTTAGTCGAACCACAACTGCACGGACACAATAATTCCAAGTGTAACTGGAAAGTGTCACAGATAAACTCTACAAGTCTTAGGAAAACACACAGATGCTGTGTGTACTTGCACATATCTGTGTGTTTGGTAAAAGTTGACTCTGCCTGTATTTGAGTGTGGGCTTATACCAGCATAGCAGAAAATTGAAAAAAAAAGAACTTTCTCAGCCAAATTGGTCCCCATAGCTATTATACATCATTCACCCATGTGAGCGAAGGCTGACCAGCACTGGATGATTGACCAATGCTGAACGCTGTGGGGAAAAAATAAACACCGTATTATTTCAGCCATTACCAAATTTTACTGAGCAGCCATATCCATTAGAACTGAACTTAAGCCACAAAATACATTATATTTGTTTCCACTTAACTTCATTTCCCTTTTCCCATGTGAATTTATTCATGTACGTCTTTTTTGTCCTTAAAAATTTGTCCAGTAAAAATGGTCTAATGCCACTTTCAAACTACAACTAATGAGCCACAGGCGTGGGTTCCATTAGCATAAATTAACACCGCAACAACTCTCCATGGCTTTTCAAATTTTAAAGCAATGTGGGTCTGTTCTCCTGCAGAAAACAATGCATTTCTCCAGTGTAACAAGTTTCATGTCCTCACATCACCTGATGTTACACAAATGCGACGAGAGCCTTCAAGCAGGTGACACCAGCCACTACTGATTAGAGAGTCACTGGCATTTTTGTAAGTCTTTTATTGCCCCATGTAAAACTCAGCACAGATCAGTGGTTGATTGGAATGCACCGATCTATATACTGCAGTGGTTGCTTCTCTGTGTCCTCTGTTTCAGTGGGGACAGGGTTGCAAAATGCACCTGACATTTTAGATAGTTACTGTCATTTAATTCATATCGTCACTGAATAGCTTTCATATTTACAGGAAGAGATACTCTTTGTGTGTGTTTGTGTAGGGGTGCTTGCACTTTTATTTGGTAGAGCCGTGTGTTTGTGTGGTGTGTTTCATGTCCAGCCCCACACAAAATGCGAAACTTTTTTTTTTGGAGGGGGCTGCCATGGTAAAGAGAAGCAGAACATCACAGGATGAAAGTTAATGCAGGGTCGGGATGCACAAATGAGAACAGAGCAATGCTGAGCAGGGAGACTGCACAACACCGAACCGGGACAGGTTGGTGCTGATTCCACAGCAGCTGGAGACTGTCATGCTACGTGTCCACCTAGGCGTCTTGTTGACGGAAGGTACCCGTGCGTCCTCCATATCAGGGATCTGCCGGGAGCATGAATGGGGCAAGGGTCACAGAGCTTTTGGATTTTGGATTGATGAGGTGGCACAGGATTTTTTTCAACGTAAGATGGGTGCCATGGCTCAAAAGAAAGTAAGAAAATATGAGCATCAATCATCCCAACTATGGTTCTTTTAATCCTTCTCATGAGTTCAGTTGATTACGTTGTCAATGCAGCCTTGGAAGTAAGATGCAACTTCCCTTGGTAATCTGCAGCACATGTGGGTTATACGATCAACCCAACATCCTGATTAGAATTTTTAATTAATGAAGGAGGCTAATTGCCTGGAGAGAGAAACCTGCACAACCCCAAACGAGTCTGATGATTTGTGTTGTGGCACTGAGCCTAAGTTAATTGCTAGACTGATTTATCTTGCTTTGCCAGAGATAATATACTGTGCCATGTTTGAAGAATTGACCTGACTCTTCACGTTGTTCCTAGACTATATAAATGTACAGAAACAAAAGTGTGACCATATAGTTTTTTTTTGTTTTTTTTTTTTTATGGAATCGAAGCAAAATGTACAAGTTTGGGAAATTGAAGAGGAGGACTTGCTTTGCAACAGATTTTGATACCTTCACAATAATCCTTATTATTCCCAGAACAGGGAAAAGACCACTAGGGGTAATTCCACAGCCTAAAGGCCTTTCATTAACTATTAATCGTTTCCTGGAGAGCAGTGGGGGAACCATGGAGTCACAGCTGCCATCACACTGTCTTTTTTTTTTCTTACCTTCTGCTCCCCTTGGATTCACTATTTCCATTGGCAAACAATCCACAGCTAGGAGACAAGCTAATTAATTTTAAATAAAATGCATTGGTTATGCATAATTTATACATAAAGCCCAAAGCTACCAGTGTTAGACAAATACACAAACTCCATACTGAATTACAAGTCACTTGAGCTGAGAGGAAGAGTGTAGGTCCTCTGCAAGGTATCAAAGTTATATTTCTCAGGCTGCAGTTGTCCAAACCAAACAAACAATGGAGAACAAGCATTATTAAAAGAGCCTTGTGTTTTTACAGTGGGCTGCTTTGGATTGTAAAGAAGTTTAAACATCTTGGCATGTATAATATGTATAATTACTAAGGTCATCAATTTTATCCCAGTGTGACTTTAGGGGGTAGTCAGACTCATGCACACTGACTTCAGCAGCACTGATCCATTTCATATTATTCTGGAACTGAAAAAAGGTGGATCTCCTTACACTAGAAACACTGCAAAACTGTACTGTTTTTCTAAATTCCATGTGTCTGTGCTTCACCTTTGATACATAGCAGAATAAACTGTTCAGCAATTACAGGGAACAAGCCAAAATCATTAATCGCAGATGCAAAACATGAATTCAAACAACCAGGGGTGTTTAAAGCATTATTGTTAACTAAAGTAAGTAACTTTGGTGGACTATGGAGCTGGGACAAAAATTGTTTTTCAAAAACAATAATCAAGGTACAATAGTGCTCCTTATGTAGTCAGAGGAATCACTGAACAACAGTGGTGTTTCCCAAAGCCATAGTTCCAGTGAACACTTAAAGTTATGTTGTTACTACAAAAGCTCAGGAGCGGCAGTAAGAGCATCATAACCGGAGAAAACAGTAAATAATGATGGAAGAGGCAGCTGACAGGTGACCATTAGTGGCAGCCTTGAGAGGACTGTGAAGCAAAGCTCATTCAAGAATTAGAGGGAGATTCACAAGGAGTGAACTACAGCTGCAGTCAGTGCTTCAAGACCCCTGTCTACCAGTAAATTTTAGAGCACTTCATGCTTCCCACTGCTGAAAAGCTTTATGGAGATGCTGATTTCATTTTCCAGCAGGACTTGACACGTGCCCACACTGCTAAAAATACCAATACCTGGTTGCCTGACTGGCAAGCAAACTCTCCTGGCCTAAACCCATTACAGAATCTACGCAGCATTGTCAAAAGGAAGATGAGAGACACCAGATCAGACAATGGAGATGAGCTGAAGGCCACTATCAAAGCAAGATGGGCCTCCATAACACCTCAGCAGTGCCACAGGCTGATCGCCTCCATGGCACACCACACTGATGCAGTAATTCATGCAAAAGGAGCCCAGACTAAATATTGAGTGTGTACATGGACATACTTTTCAGTCAGCTAACATTTCTATTTAAAATCCATTTTTAAAAACTAATTGTATGTAATATTGTAATTCTTTGAGAAGCTGAATTTGTTTTTGGTTTTTTTAATTGAATTACTGAAATAAATCAACTTTTTGATGACATTCTAATTTACTGAAATGACCCTGTATGCAACATGAATGAGTGTCAGTTCACCAATCACTCTCACCATCTTTTTTTCAGCTGTTGAAGATGGACAGACATTGTTATCATCATATCAGCAATATAAAGAAGGGCTGGCAGTTTATTTGGTAAGTTCTAATTTATTATAGTAGGATATCTTTCATGCTTGTAATAATAATGCTAGTCATATTTTCTCTTTTGTCAACTCTTCATATGCACTACACGTACTGAATTAGTGTTTCTTTAAATGGGCTGCACTGTGACACAGCTGCCTTCGGGTATGGCGAAAGTGATCTGAGATTTTCAGACTGGTTGAAACCATCATTGTTCTGACTAACATAGTCCAATGTTCTGTACGTTTTGGGAAACAGTCATGCTCCCCCTGTGGCTGGGTAACCAACTTTCTTTCCCCCATTCTATTATGCTGAGCACCAAGCTAGAAGTCAGGAAGTACTCATTTTTATATGGTCTTTGGCATGACCCAACTGGGGCTTGAACCCATGACCTCCCAGTTGTTGGCAGATGCTCTACCTCTTGGCCATCACTGCAGTAATGAAACAGAACAAATGTTAAAAAAGTGAATGGCAAAATATGAAAGTAAAAAAAAATGTAGATACAACTTATTTGTCAGAGGTGCCATCACTTTCCACTGATGAAGATCTTTTCTAGTGCAGACATCGCTAGCATGCTTGGAGCCCAAATTGTAGGTTGTCAACATTGTGGTTGAGTTGTGGTAATTTAATAAATGGTGTACAGACTAGTGTCCATGTATCCTAGATTGTAAAATAATAATAATAAGTTGACCCAGAACCAGATCACAGCCACTATAAATTTTGGTCAGAATTTAGGCTGCTGATCCAGCATAAATTCTCTTTCAAATTCTGGGCGCACAACAGACCAAATGAGGATTTCTTAGTGGTGATGCAACCCCAGATTTTAGGGATTTATCCCAAGATCTAATTCAAAACTCGTGCCTTATGACCCAGGGCTGTGCAGGCCTGTATGACAGTAAATGTAAAATATACAGTATGTCACTATAACATGGAAACTGCAAGTTTGGAGCCAGAACCATTTTGCAGTCAGGCGCTATCTGGGATGTTATTTCACCAAATCTGCAGCACATCTTTCCCTCAAGATACCGAACATTTAGGGCATTTAAATCAGGGTTTTGAGTGTGATGTGATATTCTAATCGGAGGAGCACCTCTACTTTCAGAAAAGTTTGTGATAAATACCATAAAAAAAAATTGATGGCGTAGTGTGTGATGTCCCTGGATTCAGAACATGAGGCTTGCTCAGGGGTGCAGTTGTTTGTGATTGTGACCATTTTTCTAATGGAAGTTTAAAAATGAGTGTTATATGTCTGCTAATAGCTGAGTACAGTATAATGCTCAAGTTCCTAATCACTAGGAACTTTTGGAGCTACAGTGTAGTTTCAGACAATATTGCCTTGGTTTTCTAACTATAGATGTACTACAGTATTAAGGAGTTATTGTGAGGGGAAAATAAAAAAAAAATCTGAAATATTTTCACCATGGTGTAAAAGACAACGGTAGGACTAAGTGCATTTTGTAAAAGCCATATGCTTATAAAGCTGTCACTGGTCTTTGTCGGATATTTTGCTGGTTTAAGCTTCTGACGGACAGCCTCAGTTGTACCTCTTTGACCTGTTTAAAGAAATTGCTGTGGACTTTGCTGAGGCTTGTACCCGGGATTACTAAAAAACCCTGAAAACATAAGAAACTTCCGCCTCCTCCCCAGCTTTCTCCACTCACTATTGGCGTCTGAGCTCATGCACTCTACACGAGGCCAGGATTTATGGCCAACTGGAGCAAGGAGACTGGGAAAGCACTCATTTCAGCAAGAAATTAAAAGCACTTCTCAGATGGTTATTGTACCAAGAAAAATACGAGACAAATTTTACTGAGCCACAGACCAGACTGCACAAATACATCTGCTGTGTACACATCACTCAGTGAATATCACTGTGTGCTATTTTGGTTAAGCAAATTATTGCTGTAAGCTCCTTTTTTCCGCTTTGAGTTGTATTTTCTTGCAGCTGTTCATTTTTCAGGTTGAACTGATGTGCTGCTACAGATAAGCAAGGGAAGATTTTTTTTTTTCTCATGAAGTGGCCCACCCAAGAAAATAAGCAAACACACAATGAGAGATTTTACATTGTTTTGATTTGAGTGACACGTGAAGAATAACCATCACCGACTGAGGTGTGGGTTGGTTAGTGAGGCAAGCAGAGAAAGGAGAATGAATGAGGGAAGGAGAAAATGAGGAAGGATGAAACAGAAAAGAACATTTCCAAGCTGTCTTTGTTAATTGGAGGGAATTGGAAACAGATGCACAGTCTCAATGACGTTATCTGAGTAGAACTTTTGGTTTGAAGGAAGGGGAATCTTAAAACATTTGAAGGACAGTGATGTTTGGGCAAAATGATAAAGGAAGGCCATACAAAGTAATGCATAAGAAAATGAACTAAAGCAGAAAAGTGTTATGACTCGTGCACTTTTATGCAACGCACAGAGAGGGGAGAAATAACGAGGATCTACGTGCAGGGTTACACCACAACACATTTATTAAACACAAAAACTGATGACAAACAGTTCCCAAAAAGGTGAAGACTTAGAAAAAATACACAAACACTTACGGTTGGCGTTCGGGGGCCGGCATTGCCCCGCGAACGCATGAGGAGAAACATATACCCACGCTGGCGTCCCACAGCCGGTATCGCTGAGCGGGCGGCAGAGAACCACGAAGTGCATGGACTAGATACACATCGTTGAAGTCTTGACACAGACTATACACTGACAGTACAATACAATGACCCAGCAATGTGTGACTGGCAAAAAGCTGTTTAAATACACATATTGCTGGTGATGGTGAAATGAGGAGCACCTGGGCAAGGCGTGGGAAGATGGCACACGGGAAAGGGAACAGCTGGTGATGATGAGAGAGGGGGTGTGGCCGGACCGGCGAGATGTCAGCAGCGCTCACAGAAAGTAGGTCACAGTGACTGTCTAACAGCTGCTGGTCAGACAGTGGCTATGGGTAAGGAAGGCAGACGGAAATACATAATATACACAAATAGAGCGGCACCTAGACTCAGAGAGGGCAGGACCGAGTTGGGGAAACCAAGCTGGCTCGGCTCCTGACAGAAAAGGCTGTATACTGGTATTAGATTGTTTTAATGTATATTATGTTTCTATTTTTGATTTGAAACAAAATGAAGATACACACTGGATCAGCATCACAGTTAATTGATCCTTTTTTATTTTTTTTTCTCCCTCCTTTCTACTCACTCATAGTTCCCTGACAAGGCTTGTAATTAAGCAATGTTACAAGAGTGTGGTATCAGTGGTGATCCAGTAAGAAATGAGCATAATGTAATAATTTCATCAAATTAAACATTGTCCAGTGCAGAAGTCAGTGTTTATATACATACCTCTTGAGGGTTTGTGGGTGACACGACTCACGTCGGCGGCTAATTATCTTGCTAGCTGGATTAGGGGAATTCTTTATGTAGCCATGATTATGTTATCACCGCATAGGCATTCCGAGTCTGTGATCAGGGTCTTAAATCCAACCTCAGCTTATCCATTTTATTGCCCATTCCCAATATAAAATGGTTGAGATGACACAGAGAGCAGCTAGTGGCTAACAGTGATTTAGCTTCAGGGCATTTACGTGTTAGTTTAAGCACCCTTTGCTAACTTTTTTCTGGTATCTTCAGATGAAATAACGAGTCAGTCATCACATACTATGTGGACAGACACCTTCTTTCTTTTCAATACGAGATGTTTAAAATTTTCCACCGTGTACTGCTGTTTCCAAGCAGCGCTGACTGCACAGCTTCTGGGGTGCGGTGTAACATGCAGCATAATGCACTACATGATTTAAAGGGGCAGGACGGGAAAGCCCTCATATAAATATGCACACAACAGGGAGGGAAAAACCAAAAAAGCTGACATGAGCAAAATTGTGTCACTTTTATATCCCAAACATTGTTTCGGCTTTATTCATGTTAATCGCGCAGCAATAATACACACTACTGCTTTGTGACCAAATTAAGTCTTCAGAACCACATAACTCATGGTTATTGTTTAATATAAATTTAAAATGATATCAAGCAAACTTTAAAGATGAAACTGTGACTTCATGGTCAAATTTTTGCAATGCATCTCTCCTCCCTCTTTTTATTCATCTTTACATTGATACTTCAAATTTTTATCAACAAATATAAAATTTTTAAAATTATGTCATTTTCAATGGTTGCTTTAGACCTCAATTTTATTTTAGCACTGAGACAAAAAAAAATAGTTTCAGTCTTTCCATCTTTCCTATTTGTTTTAGTCCAGATTTAGTTAACAAAATCTAGTTTTAATTAAAACAAAATTAACAGTAATAATCTGGATCAGGTCTGGTGCTATGTGGATCAGGTGGCGGTTGAAGGCAGAGAGCTTAGTGGTTTGATCCCCAGTTTGCTAAATTGGCTTCTGGGACATGGAACGTCACCTCTCTGGTGGGGAAGGAGTTTGAGCTAGTGTACGAGGTTGAGAGATACCACCTAGATATAGTTGGGCTCACCTCATTACACAGCTCTGGTTCTGTAACCAGTCTGCTGGAGAGGGGCTGGAGCATGACCTACTATAGATTTGCCCTGGGCAAGATGTGACGAGCAGGGGTGGGTATTCTTGCATCCCTCCGCCTTGCTGCCTCTACATTGGAGTTCTCCCCTGTGGATGTAAAGGTTGTTTTCCTGTGCCTTCGGGTTGGGAAATGGGTCCTGACAACCATCTGTGCTTATGCACCAAATGATGGTTCAGTGTACCCACCCTTTTTGGAGTCTCTGACTGGGGTGCTGGAAAGTGTTCCTCTTGGAGACTCAATTGTCTGACTGGGAGACTTCAATGCGCACATCGGCAGTGACAGTGAAACCTGAAGGGGTGTGATTGGGAGGAACGGCCTGCCCAATCCGTCTGTCAACCTCTCACTCCATTCTCCCCTCACTCGTGAATAAGACCCCGAGATACTTAAACTCCTCCACTTGGGGCAGGAGCGTGTCCCCAACCCGGAGAGGACAATCCACCTTTTTCCAGCTGAGGACCATGGACTCAGACTTGGAGGTCCTGAATTTCATCCTAGCCACTTCACACTCAGCAGCAACCCATCCCAGGAAGACCTGTAGGTCATTGCTGGATGAAGCCAACAGGACAACATCATCTGCAAACAGCAGAGATGAGATCCTGTAGTCAACAAGCATGACACCCTCCGTTCCCTGGCTGCACCAAGAAATCCTGTCCATAAAAATTATGAACAGGATCGGTGACAAAGGGCAGCCCTGGTGGAGTCCAACTCTCACTGGGAATGAGTCCGACCGAGTGTTGGTAATATGAACCAAACTCTCACAACAGTCATAGAGAGACCATATAGCTCATAACAACAAGCCCAATACCCCATACTTCCAAAGCACTCCCCACAAAAAACCATGAGGGATGTGGTCAAATGCCTTCTCCAAGTCCACAAAACACATGCAAACTGGTTGGGCAAACTCCCATGAACCGCAGGGATCCAAGTGCTGCAACACCAATGGAAGAAGTGTGTGGACTGAAGAGGAGACTATATTGAAAGATAAACCACATCTGGTCAGATTTGACCGGTATGAACTTTTCAGCCTATGAACTTTTCAGCCCACCCCCCTTGTAAAATCGCCCATCATTTTAATTTTATATGATGATCACACACTATTTTTTTTATTCCATCTACACTCATTTTGGAATGGAATAGAATATGCTTTATTGTTATTGTACAGTTGTACAGCACAGTTGGGGACTATCCATTTTGTAGTATTTTGCAGGGGAATGAATGAATGAATGAAAAGGGAGGATGTGTGCACACAGGGAGGGGAGGGGGTCAGTCTGAAGAATTTTATTCCATCCACATTTTCATTTTCATCATGGACTAATTAGGCATTAATGTGTTTATTTTTAGGGGAATAAATGAGTGAACAAGGAATGTGCAGTGTTTTACTTTTCACTGTAACTTCCCACAGAGACAGAAAATGTGCCCACACATCTGCCTCGGCTCCGCATCTGGGTTTCCAGTCGGGCCGAGGTTGCAGTTCTTCACTACCAATGCACCCCAACTTGCCACCTGTCAGGGAACGGCAGAAGCCGCCGAAAGTGGGCTTGCTTCGTGGCTGGGGTCGGCTGCGGACAGGAAGCCGCACCAGATCTCCTCACTCATTCTCGCCCAGGAGGGACAGGGATAGAGAGCCACAGACCCCCGCATGAGACGAGGGAGACCCTTGGTCGGCAAAAGCAACAGAAGAGGGAGCACTTCGTCTCCCCATGGCCGGGAACAACTTCCACACCATCGTTAATAAAAGTTTATGAATATTTGCACAGGCATCATCCTCTTTTCCTGAAGTTTCAGACCCATTCATGTCTGTGTGTTGCAATTGTGTCCACTACATTAAACCATTCAGCTGATTTTTCAGCACATTCTTCCCCTTTTGTTCTTTATAACATAACTAACTGGGCACCAACTGTGATTGATGTCTTCCTTATTACCAAACAGCATTACTATCACATGCATTTTGGCTCACACACACACGGGCTTTGGTCAGTGCAAAACCTGTTTTAAACCCTCATGATCAGAATTCACTTTAGATAATGTGCCTCTTTGCATTAAAGAAATGGGCATGAGCGCTTTGGATTGGATTATCCAAAACACACCTCTGAATGATTAGACCGGCCTCTTTACATCATGCGCTGGTTGAAAGTTTGTTTTTTCGGTGTTGTGATAAGAGGAGAGGGTGAGGGTGTGGAGAGGGTGAGTAGCACCAAGTTCCTGGGGGTGCACATCTCTGAGGGCCTCTCCTGGTCCAACAACACCACATCACTGGCCAAGAAGGCTCAAACGCACCTCTATTTCCTCCGCAAACTGAGGAGAGCACGAGTCCCCCCCATCATGTGCTCATTCTACAGGGGCACCATTGAGAGCATTCTCACCAGCTGCATCACGGTGTGGTATGGAAGCTGCACCGCCTCCTGCCGGAAGAAACTACAGTGCACAGTGAAAGCAGCCAGCAAGATCATCTGTGCCCCTCTGCCCCCTCTTGGACATCTACCTCACCCCCCTCACCTGCAGAGCCATCAACATTGCAGGCAACACCTCCCACCCCTCACACTCCCTCTTCAGCTCCCTGCCGTCAGGGAAAAGGTACCGGAGCCTCCAGACCCGCTCCACAAGACTGCTAAACATCTTTTTTCATCAGGCCATCAGGACCCTGAACTCTGCCCACTTCCCCCCCCCCCCCCACCCCTGGACCGTGACACACTCACCCACACAATAAATACCTCACCTGTTTGCACAGAAAGTCTTGGCACACCTATAGTAATGCATCTGCTGCTGTGTGTCTCTACACGTTACTGCAACCATTTGCACAAATGCCATACCTGCTGCTGTCTGACTGAATTGCAATATTGATCATGTGCAATCCAATCTGTCACTGTTTGCACCTACACTACCGCACTGAACTTGCAATTATGGATATTACAGCTCCACTTTTTCTGTATATAGCAGGGGTGTCAAACTCATTCCATGGAGGAAAAAGACAATGTTTGTTTTACTTCCACACAGTGTCTTCAGCAAGTGTTTTCACTGATCAGCAATCAGTGGCAAGTAATTCAGTGAAATCACCTGCTGAAGACACTGGGTGGAGGTAAAACCTGCAGGGTCTTGGCCCTCCATGGAATGAGCTTGACACCTGTGGTATATAGGATTGCTGGGTTTTTATCTTTTATCTTTATTTACACTCTGGGTGGCATTACTGTACATAGACTGCTGTTGTTGTTTTTCATCCTTATTCCTTCTTTTCTTATATATTGTGCACACCGCTAAAAGAGAGAGAAATGGTATTTCAGTTCTCCTGTATGTCCTGTACATATAGAAGTATTGACAAATAAAAATCTTTGAAATAGACCTGGAAATGCCCATAAAAGCATTCTGCGTCACTGACAAATGACGATATGTCTCGCAGCTGGCCTGGGAATGCCTTTGTATCCTCTCTCAAGAGCTGGAGCAGTTTGCTGGGAAGAGGGAAGTGTGGACTTCTCTGCTTCAGCTGCTGTCTCTGTGACCTCCAGAAATGTGGTAGAGAATTGAATGGAAGGGAGTTTGAGATATTTAGTCCAATTTTAATCTTAGGCTATACAGTTATGTGAAAAAATGTGGGCACCTCATTAAATATTCAGTTCTTTATTAAGAAATGTTCACATATCTATGTCTAACCTTGTTTTAATTTGCATTTTTTTACATTTATTTTAGCCATTTAAAGTGGGAATGAATGTGGTGGAGTCCTAAAAAAGATGGGGGTGTCCTAATTTATTCCTTATTATTTGTTTAGAATTACATTTTACAGAAAATTTGAAAAAAGTATTTAATGCATTTTTAATTCTTTAGTTGTATTACATGAATCTCCCAATGTTTTTAATGCTGATATTAAATATCCATATGTCCAAATATGTAAAAAAAAAAAAAAAAGGCTTATGCAGGGTGTCCTAATTTTTTCACTTGACTGTAAATGCCTTGTTGATTTGGGCTCAATCTTAAATCTCCAATCACACTGTTTGTTAACAAGATGTGCAGTGTGTATGTAATGTATTATGATCACCTAGAAAGGTTGACAAAACTTAGAGTATAAGAAGCAATTGATTAAATGTTATCATTTAAGTGTGACACCATCTCTAAAAGCACCCCTACCTGGCTTTCTCTGTGGACTGATTCTCTTGGTGACACATGTGGAGTGCTTTGCAGAGATCAGATGGTTATTAGTTTGATTGGCTGCCATGCAGGTGAGCTTCCCTGAGGTATGGTCACTACTGATGTACCAGTACAGCTTTTCTAATGCCCATTCCATCTGTTTTAATTTGGTTATCGTGTGATACCAATACAAAATCAATATGCAGTTTGTGGCCTGAATAAATTCAGCATACTCCTTCCATTGCTATTTCTGCAAATGTTTAAGGTTGGAGATGCTAATGTTATAGAGCTACACTCTTACACTGAACTTTTAAGAGGTTTTATATATAAACATTTTGTTATTTATTAAGCATATACAGTGGTGTGAAAAAGTGTTTACCCCCTTCCTGATTTCTTATTTTTTTGTATGTTTGTCACACTTAAATGTTTCAGATCAAACAAATTTAAATATTACACAAAGATAACACAAGTAAACACAAAATGCAGTTTTTATATGAAGATGTTTATTATTAAGGGGAAAAAAATCCAAACCTACATGGCCCTGTGGGAAAAGTGATTTCCCCCTAAACCTAATAACTGGTTGGGCCAGCCTTAGCAGCAACAACTGTAATCAAGGATTTGCAGTTACTGGCAAAGAGTCATTTACAACGCTATGGAGGAATTTTGGCCCACTCATGTTTGCAGAATTGTTGTAATTCAGCCACATTGGAGGGTTTTCAAGCACGAACTGCCTTTTTAAGGTCATGCCACAGCATCTCAACCAGATTCAGGTCAGGACTTTGACTATACTCCAAAGTCTTTATTTTATTTTTCTTAAGCCATTCGGAGGTGGACATGCTGGTGTGTTTTGGATCATTGTCCTGCTGCAGAACCCAAGTGTGCTTCAGCTTGAGGTCACAAACAGATGGCCAGACATTCTCCTTCAGGATTTTTTGGTAGACAGCAGAATTCATGGTTCCATTTACCACAGCAAGTCTTCCAAGTCCTGAAGCAGCAAAACAGCCCCAGACCATCACACTACCACCACCATATTTTACTATTGGTATGGTGTTCCTTTTCTGAAATGCTGTGTTACTTTTATGCCAGGTGTAATGGGACACACACCTTCCAAAAAGTTTAACTTTTGTCTCATCAGTCCACAGAGTATTTTCCCAAAAGTCATCAAGATGTTTTCTGGCAAAACTGTAACAAGCCTTAATGTTCTTTTTGCTCAACAGTGTTTTTTGTCTTGGATCTCTGCCATGCAGGCCATTTTTGTCCAGTCTCTTTCTTATGGTGGAGTCATCAACACTGACCTTAATTAAGGCAAGTGAGGGCTGCCATTCTTTGGATGTTGTTGTGGGGTCTTTTGTGACCTCTTGGATGAATTGTCGCTGCACTCTTGGGGTAATTTTGGTCGTCCTGCCACTCCTGAGAAAGTTCACCATTGTTCCATGTTTTCACCATTTGTGGATAATGGCTCTCACTGTGATTTGCTGGAGTCCCAAAGCTTTAGAAATGGTTTTATAACCCTTTTCAGACTGATAGATCTCAGTTACTTTGTTTCTCATTTGTTCCTGAATTTCTTTGGATTGCAGCATGATGTCTAGCTTTTGAGTATGTTTTGGTCTACTTCACTTTATCAGGCAGGTCCTATTTAAGTGATTTCTTGATTGAGAACAGGTGTGGCAGTAATTAGGCCAGGGTGTGGCTAGACAAATTGAACTCATCTTTCCAAGGACGTGATAAACCGTAGTTAATGCATTTTTTTACCCTTAATAATAAACACTTTCATTTAAAAACTGCATTTTGCGTTTACTTGTGGTGTCTTTGTCTAATATTTAAATTTGTTTGATGATCTGAAACATTTAAGTGTGACAAACATACAAAAAAAATGGGAAATCAGGAAGGGGCAAACACTTTTTTGCACCATTGTAAATTCAATTTATCTCTATTTTAATAAAAATAATAATATAGTATGTTAATCTGAAACACTTACATCAGCATAACATTGTTAACAGCAGAAAGGTCATTGTGCTCATTGTATTACCAAACAATAGCATTAATGTAAGTGATTCAAATTTAGATTGATCATTAGAATAAGTGCAGTATGTACATTAATGTCAAATAACCTTATAAAATTTATTGGTTTTTAAAATCAGTTGATAAATTGCAAAGAACAGTCTGAACTCTGTGAAAACATCACAGGAAAAATGCATTTAATAGCATAATTATGATTGGTGAGATATCTCTGGGGAGAAATGCCTGCTGGATTACGCCTGAACACAATATTTAAAAATGCTTCTTTAGAATAAGTTAATAACGTCCTAAATAATTAACAGCTCACCTAACAATTACAGCCATTGGGCAGATGGAAACTTCTCCTTAATCCAATTGTGCCATGGATGGCCCTCGCTGGCCATTAATGAGACGCTATAGGCCAGCCGATGAGTTTGCATATTTATTAACAAAACTACAAATGACAAAATAATCAGCCATGTGGGGCAAAAACACATACAAAGGTTAAGGCTAAAGACAACAGGCTAAGATACTAGACAGAAGACTCTGAGGAGGAATAACACTTCCCAGTCAGCAAAGGTAATGCAGCCCAGATTTGGGCCAAATCCGGCAACTCATGTGGGCCAAATCCGGCAACCACATGCGGACCAGACTCTTTTCGGTCCCCGGCCCAGTTGCGGCCCAGCTGGTATGGGCCACATCTGGCAATACTGACATGGCCCACATGGCCTGGCCCAGATTTGGTATCACACGCCTTTCCCAGATGTATTATTATTCTTAATTGTTACTTTATAAATATGAACTTTACAAAATACAGTTATATTTTTCATATAAACAAATACAAGATTGATTTATAAATTACATCCTTTATTGTGAATAAAATCGAAACCATCAAAAATTTAGATACATGTGTATAAGATCCATAACAGATACATGTGTATTTGTGTATTACTACATCAGATACTGGTGTTCAGTTTTCTGAAGCCGCTTTCTTTTTGTTCGCCCTCTCCACCCTGCCTCCGTTGCGGTCTCCTGCTGTTTGGAGAAATGTTTTTACTTCTGCGCGGATCTCAGCGTCTGTTGCTTTTTTTGTTAAGGCATTCCTTCTCACCACATCTTAAATCATAAAAGAGATACATAAATGATTGTTAAAAAAGAAGAAGTAAGTCTCAAGATATATTTGCACACAAATACCACAAATACTCCATTGACAGCCAATTGTACATTTCATTCATGTAGTAAAAACAGATGTACATTTCACAACTATTTCTGTGCATGGCAGATGTGGATATTGATGGGTATAAAGGTATTTTATCTTAGAATCAGTACTTTGTCTTACTGGTTCTACGGCAATGGTTTTTAATCATAAGCACAGAGACAATTTTTGGTCATAAGTTCTTGAAAGATACTCACTGCAGATTACTTTCTTCAATTTCAGTTCATCAAATTTTCTTTTTGTTTGGCTTCCCATCAGGACAAACCTTCTTTGTACTTCTGGTGCAAGACCTGCTGTAAGAATGCGTCTTGTTGTCTCTTTTACATCAGTTCCACCAATTAGGCCAAGATGGTTCTCCTGCAGTAAAAAAATCAAAAACAACATCATATACAATTTCTCAGTTCAGTAAACTTCTCACAACATTTGCGCTTTCTTGAAATTATAAAAACAACAAATTTTGCGGAGAAATCCACAAATTCTTACTCTTCCATGCACAATGCGCCCAGATGCTCAGCATGAAAGTTTCATTAAAATTTAAAAGTGACGCAAGCGATCTGTGAGATCCATTATCATTCAGATTTTGTGACATATATGTATAATACATATAGGATCACCAAGCGTTATACATCACTGTTTTGGAGTTCTGCTCCAGAAAAGAAAAAACAATTCTTTTTTTTTTCAATTTGTCAGAAAAACTTTCTAAGATGCATCATTGAAAGTATCAAAAGGCACATCTGCACCACAGCAACTATATCTCTGTGACAATTCATGATTACATATTATGTTGTTTCTGAGATATGGCCCGGAAACGAAATCTCTACGCCCGCCCATCCGGACAAATGTGATTACAATACCCGCTTGTCATATAAATATGGCTGAGGGTAAAAAGCATTCATCCAAACACCACCAAAGTCACACTTACCAAGACATTGACGAATGCTGAGTCTCGGCTGAGACGCTCCTCAAGCTCATCGACTTTCTCTACAGTTGTCAGGGGCAGGGTGATGTTGTCTGGCAGCTGCTCTACAGGTCTGATATTGCCAGCTACCAGGGAGTTAACCAGGTTGGTTAGGTGAACCAGTTGCTGCCTGTTCACTTCAATTGCTGTCAGCAACATTTCCAGTCTCCTGACAGAATCTGAAACAAACACACACATCCACATGTACATACATGTGTATATACAGACAAAAGTTTTGGGTATCCTTACAGCAAATTATCTCTAGATGTGGTCCAAGTACAAGTAGTCAACTTTTGAAGTGGAATAATTTTACAATAATCTGATAATGTCTCAAGACATCTTGCTGTAGGAATGGTCTTTGTATGCACTGTTTAATAACTACAGCTTTTCTCTTCTACAGACTACAGTTGCACCTTGCCGCAAAAATAATGCCAGATGATCATCAAGTCAGTCCAGTGAAGCATGATCATCTGCTGAGACATCAGTGAACAAAATTGTACTGCAATACTATTGGCAGGTTGCTTTTGTTTAACATTTCTTACATAAAATTACTGACCCACTTCAAAAGTTGAATATCAAACAATAGTTCCAGCAAATCTTTGGGAAATTATACTAAAAATACTACAAAATACACATGCAGACATCTATATCCCGAGTAATAGGAATCTCACCTGAATCTAGATCTCGAGAAGACTGGCTAGTGCTGGCCACAGGTGAGTCTAGCAAACTCCTGGCAAGTGGATGTGGAGTGCTGGATAAGTATGACTGGCGCCTAGCGGCTGCCCTGGCCTTGGATGCGCTCTGCAGAGCGTGCCCAAATGCCAAGTCACGTTTCGTTACCTTGTATTCATACATGTGTAATGACAATAAAGTTGAATCTCATCTCTCATCTCAAGTTACCAGCTGACTGCACACTGCTGGATGAATGTGGTGTCACCACGAGCGAGGGGAATCTGGGGGATGGCGCAGGGCTCCTAACCGGTGAAGAAGGGCTCATGGGTGGTGGCATCGCTGGGGCAGATACCAAAGTAGCAGCAGTAGCAGTCTTCTGGACCTTTGCCCGGCTCACTGCCGAGTCTGAAGCTGACCTTTTCCCTGATGTCTGCTTCTCAGAGGAGTCCTCCTCATCTGATGATGAATCCTCATCCCTTTGTTTCCAGGTTGGATGCCTACAAACAGAGAGAACATACTAAAAACTCTGATCATGGTCCTAATCACAATCAATAGTAAAATGTAATTCATTAGCACTACAGCAAGACACAACACACAAATTGACATTTTTAATTATCTTTTATTCAGTACTGGTAGAGCATAAAATGTTTTAAAAATTTAGAATCACTGAAACAATGGAAGTATAGCATTACAACTACAGCACTACAAGATCATAGTCACCCTCTTGCTCTTTTGGAAGACCTGACCCCTGCGTCCTTTATGTCTGCTTCTGACTGACTTGTAACATCAGATGTGTACTCACTCTTAGCAAGTTTTGTTCTTGCGACATCATAAGACCCTGAAACAGATATGATTTATTAGGTGTTGCAACCTGAATGCACCAACAAATACAATGGTACTCATGTCTGAGGTTTGAATAATGAAGTAATTGCTGAAAACGACAGGTGTGTGTAAATGCCTGGATCACAATTCTACTTTCTGGAAAAGTTTGATATTGGCCAGAAGATTCCTAAAGCTTTACTAACCTGATGACCCTATCAGTCGTACATCTAGATCCACCCAGCCCTCCTCCAACTCCCCTGGTTCTTCACAGTTCTTCACTGCCTGATCCAGGCGTGCCTTGCCATAATTGGTTGGCCACCTGCACACCCCTCCCTGCACCCAGGAACATGGGACCATCCCCGTTGTGTTTTCCTCGACAAACACAACAACTTGGTACTGCTTGTCACCCTGGAGAAAAAACAGAACATCATTTGTCAACATTGGTTCCAAATATCCGTTAGTTTAGAAATACGGTCAAAGTGAAGATAGGTTCCAGGAATATGAAAAACACACATTACATCTTGCTTGTTAGTACTTACACCAACAGACTCTAACTAGTATAGAGTTAGATGTGAAGCAGTGGACTAGCAGTAAATGATGGTGTAGTTTGAGGCAAGAGAACACATTTGATTTTGATATCCTTAAGGTGACAATACTCCACAGCTGAGTTTAAGTTGGAGACTGTTTTTATTCCAACAAAGGTAGAAGTGAATGGGTATGTGAATGAGGCTTCTGACGTCAAAAATTTTTGGTACAGCACATAGGTTTCACACCTTCTGGAGATAATTCTCATATGGGAAACATGAGAATTTGTCTAACGGTCCACGTACCAAAACATTGTCAGCAAGGTGAAGCAGGGCGTGAACATTATAAGTGACATAATTTTTTCCATACAGGCTTGCAAAATGAGACACAAAACTTGTAAGCAAAGACTTGGCATATTCCCTGTACCTCAGGTGAAGTTTCTTGCTGCACAGAATATGTATCCCTGAAGACAGTAACATAAAATTGTCATATAATGGCTTTGCCAAGACATTCTTGAGAACACATGGGCCGGTATACAACAGAAATTGTCTGAATTCTGTGGCTTTCCACCTATCCAAATCTTTTAGTGTCCTTGGTTTACGTGCAAACTCGCATGGAACGTTGCTTGCTAAAGATTGCAAGCTTGATGACAAAGCCTCTATGGTCCGAGCTGGAAGTCTGCACTGTACAGGTCCAGGTGGCTTCATCCAAAAATGTATCAGCCTCCTGACCACCCCAAGGCAAACGCAATGCATGTAGTCAATTGGTACATTAGTAACCATGCCCATGGACAACTTTGTCAAAGCCACAGGTTCATCTGACAAATGGTAGTCTGGATCTGACATATCCAGAAACTCTTGATCAGTTCTTCTGTTGGCATCAGTGGCAAGAAATGCCATACGGTAGTCTATATGGTCGCCAGTATCCCAGCACTTGTCACACCCACTACATCCATTGTGACTCTTTGTGTTTTTGGCAAACGCCCTTGCTGGAGTGTCACAGCATAGGGCTCCCAAAGTCAGTTTGAGGTTTAAGTCTCCTAATGCAAAGCCAGTCTCCATGTCTCGCATTTCATTTATGAAGTCTTCAAAATATGCATTCACATCATTTGGTTTTTTGGATCTGCAGTACAAACCAATAATGACCGGTTCTGTCATTTGTATTTGATTTATCAGTCCAAGTATTGGCCAAAACTGCATTCCTGAACTCTTAAACAAGGGTAGACCATCCACATTGATGTCAAGCTTCAACTGTTGGTTATCCTGCAACATTCCTGAAGTCTTTGCCTTGTTCAAGGAGCACTTCAAGGAGTTGAGCATTCCAAAATGATAATATGACCCTCCACCTTTCTCATGCACATTATAATCTAGAACTGTCCCGCGCAAAGTCCTTGCATCCCTTGGAAGCTCAGGGTGAAACTTCTGAAGTCCTCTTAACAAATCACTTAGAGCATTTTGTGTGACCTCAGGGTGATCAAAGGCCCATTGCGATTTTTTCATATTTTTCCCACTTTTCTTGAAGACTTTACTACACATATCAAAACTGATGCACATATATGATGTGTCTATATCTGTGTGAAAATTCATGATTCTATATTATATAGTTTCTGAGATACAGCCCGGAAACAAAATCTCTACGCCCAACTGCCCGCCTATCCGGACAGACAAACGTGATTACGTACAATACCCTCATGCCATAGTAATATGGCTGAGGGTAAAAAACACTACTGTATAAACTTCAGAGTTACTGTACCACCATTGATATACTGCTTCATACATGAAATTAATAATAGTCCATTTCAATGTATAAGTAAATACACACACATATAGGCACCAAAATAAATTGAAAGTACAGAAAATTTGTTTTCCCCAATTTTTTCAGAAATTGATCATAATCACAATCAGACCCCCAAAATGGCTGAAAAATTATAGAACTAACTTCATTAACTACTGCTACTTGTGCAGAGTTTCTACAGTATAATTGATAATAGTAGTATTGACAATTTAAAACATAGGCATCGGAAACCGATGCTAACCCTCTGCCTGACCAAAAGAGACCGCTATATTCTTAAAATTAGCATTTTGAAATTACACCGGAAACTACTGGTATCCATCCATACACCCAATATCAACCTATGCATAAAATAGACAAAAACTTTTTCTGGTTGAAATACTGAAATTCCTCAGAATAACTAAACAAATATGAATAAGAAAACATCTGGAATAGGTATAAATGTAATATCCAGTTGCATCTTACACATAGCACTGATTCAAAGTCAGAAATCTGACAGAATTAATTTTGTATAATTTCCTATGTCACTTCAAAACTATTACTTCTAGGTAGGTTCTTCTTTCGTACACACATCTGGCTTCGAAGAAAGCTGATCTGTGCACATTTTGACCAGTGTAGGAGTAGTATTGATTGAGTAAGGGAGCTAATAGTGGACCTGCAATTTTTTCAGCTTTTTTCAAAGACTATACCAGATCTGTCAAAACTTACAGCAAAACATTAAATGGTGTCCCTCAGTTATTCCTCATGCACATTTTGAATGGTCTGTCTCAATAAGTGAATGAGCTGGACAGCAAAAGATAATGAAAATACTGGAAAATAGATTTTTGGCTATTTTTCACAACTTGGCCACATTACATAAATCAGACCCCCAAAAGGCACATCTAGGGCCATTTTGTGATATATCTAAGGGTCCAACTATGCATTTCACATGAAAGTTTAGGAGTTCTGGTCCAGAAACGAAAAAATTATTTTTCTTTATTTTTCACAATTTCAGAAAAAGTAGTTATTTTCTATCAATCAAACTATCAAAAGGCACAACTACATAAACATAGACACTATGTCCATGTAAAATATTTAGACCCTAAGTTTAATAGCGTTCAAGATACGGCCCGGAAACTGCTGGCCTACGCCCGCCCGCCCACACGGACGGACAAACTTTTTCGCTGCCGATTACAATACCCTCCTCTGACATTGTCAGGCGGAGGGTAAAAACTTTTCTTCTACTTTTTTGAAAGACTGTGCCAACATTTGCCACAACTGACACCAGAAGGCAGAACATTAAAAGTATCATGCTAATAATTTTCTGTTTCAATTTCTGACAGATATTGCCTTCACTCAAAAAAATTCTTTACTTTTACTTACACGCAAAAAGTGATTTACTTAGTAAAATATTACTTACTTCAAGTATTTCTAATGCCCAAAACTGGTACATAATTCACTTAGGAATTGCTAATTACTCGTTTTTTGACAACTTTTTTTACTTAGCTATTACTGAAATTATTACTTAGTAAAATGTAACGTTTAGTAAAGCTATTGCTTAAATTATTACTAAGTAAAATTTTTTACTAAAAAATTGTTATTTTTACTAAAATTTTTACTAAGTAATAATTTCAGTAACAGTGCATGAAATTGTCCAGAGGCAGAAATACATAAAAGGAGTCTGGTTCACATTTTACACTGTATCTAAAAATAGATTTACCATGCTGGACACGCAAGTCAAAAGTAGGTCATTGGACCCGTTACACAAGCAAAGATACAAGCAAGACCTCACCACTGAACTCAAACACAAATGTGGACATCTTTACAACATCAAGGCACCATTTTCCCCAATTGTACTACCACAGATTTGAATAAGATTCCGTATTGCATGTTCATAAAAATTAAGCTATACATCAACAAGCCTTGACCAGAGTATTTTGTGTGTGCAGTGAAACACGTGGTTCGCCTTTGTCTTTCCTCTTGTTCATACCATTCGAGGCATTGTTTACATGAAATGAATCAACTACTGACTTGCAAAGCCACCACCCATTGTTTTTCAGTGACAATAGTAATGAAATAAATGCAACTCACCATTCTGACACTGTTCTTACAACGTATAATATCGTGGAGATTTGAGGATGTTTTGCACGGTGTACTCCTGGCTGTTCACTCAGACTGTTCACGAAACTGGCGCATGTGTTCCTGGCGCATGCGCGACAGTGCCCTCTGGTGGCGCCGCCGCCAAGACACCCCCAGGGGTGGGGGAACACTTCGCTAATGACTTGGGCCACATCTGGGCTGAATGACTCAAACTGGATACTGTTGCCCGTAATGTGACCCACCTCTGGCCCACATCAGACACCCCACATCCACACCTACCCCAGACATGCCAGAGATAAACCAGATCTGGCCCACATCACCCTTGCTGACTGGGTTGCTGAGCACGATGAGAAAGGAAGACTGGAGCCGGGGTTAGGGACTCCAGCCGAACGTTGTGGGGAACCAACGTTAAGCGAGGTTGCAGCCAGAAGTAACCTCAGCTGCTCCCTTAAATAAGGCACAACCATAATCAGGAAATGAGAAAATAGTCAAAGGAATGTGAATCAGCTGTTCACAGTGCAGCTCGACTCTGACAGCCGGAAGTCCCACCGTGACGCTGTCACAATAAAAGCCCAAGAGGCCATAAACACGGCCCGAAATGAGATGACACGGGGAAAATACTGAACAACCTGAGCGTGGAAAGAATCAGTGCTCAGACCATGACAAATTGTTTCAAATTGCTTCCGAGCTTTTTTATCTTCCAGAGCTACCAGACACAAAGCAACAAAGATCTTCTCTATAGCAAGGGCATTTACTATATGCTGAACAGATAAAATCAGTTTTCTAGCTATTTTTATTTGTCTTCCATTTTGTTTATTTTTAGTAATGTTTTTGTTCTTAATGATTAAGTTTTCTGTTTTTTAATCCTAAAAAACATGGTTGCTAGTAACATCTTATCTCTAACATTACATCTTTGACATGCAAACTGCACTCATAGGGCTCCAAGCCTGCTGAGCGAGTAACATTTTTACAGAATGTAAAAATGTTTTATCGGGTGTTTTGTTTTATCGGGCTTTTATTGAATCTGTTTTATCCTTTTCTTTAGTGTCATGGTTTGGTCAGATAAAACTGAAACAGAGGAAATCCTTGGATCGGGTAGTTAGATGGTCCAGTCGTTTGCTTGGTGAGTCACAGCTGAGCCTGACATCCTTGTACACCAGACAAGTACAGAGGATGGCTACCTCCATTTTAAATGATGACTCCCACCCTTTGCACTGCAACTTTCAGCTTCTTCCCTCAAGACGGAGGTTTGCTGTCCCAAAAAGCAAAACCCAGCGCTACAAAAACAGCTTTGTTCCTGCTGCTGTCAAAGAGTTGAACAAGTTCTAACAATATATTGCACATAATTTAGGTACCTATTTATTAACTCCGTTTTATATTTACTTATTTTTGTAGGATGTTATTTGGGTTCTAAATATTTTACTGGGTTTTAGACCTTTGAGTTTTTAACCTCTTTGACTAGTTTTTAACTTTTTAATATGACCCTTCTCTCTTACCTCTGGTTTTTCTCTCATCTCTTTGTCTTTATACCCTGATTGATGGAGCCCTGAGCATTCTTATCATGTCTATAGTCAGCTTCATGTGTGCCTGTGTTTGTGTTTATGTTGAATGTAATTGTGGCTTGTAAATATGAATGTCACCAGACTGCAAAACAAATCTACCCACGGGTACAAATAAAGTAACCTGAACCTGAACCTGAGAATGCCGGGTGGTTTTAATGGATTGCTTTTTTATTACTTTACTATACCGATTCAGTCATTTTGCCGTGACAAACCCAATTCCTATACTACCAATGTTGTGCAAGTTACTAAAAAATAGTAGCTAATTACAGTTACTAGTTACTTCTTTTCAAAAGTAATTGAGTTACCTTACCAAGCACTGCATGATTAAAGTAACTAGTTACTTGGGAAAGTACATTTTATGTTACTTTTAAATGCATACTTAAATCTTCCGGTTCCGGCGCCACACGAGTTGGCTGCCTTTTGCAACAGCGGCTCAATTCTGAGTCTTTTTATCTTCCTTCTTCTTTCTGATCCGGTGATAACTTTCTGATCCGGCACACCTTTCACTCTATATACTGTATATCACACACACACAGATCGCCCCAAAGGTCTCCCGAGTCGGCGGACGGAGCCTCTGTTTACAGCAGGAGACGATACAGCAGGGAAGAGCTAGCTAGCACTCAACCGCCACCCGGTGCTAACGGAGAAACTCGACATACCGGGAGAATGGAAGCGAAAACGACGCGGGTGCCGGGCTGGAGTTTAGGCGGCGTGCAAGAAATATAAGACAGAATAATAAAGAGTGATGGCAAGAACCAAGCAGACCGCCCGCAAATCTACTGGAGGAAAAGCCCCCAGGAAGCAGCTGGCCACCAAGGTTGCTCGGAAAAGCGCTCCGACCACCGGCGGAGTGAAGAAGCCTCACCGTTACAGGCTCGGTACCGTGGCTCTGAGAGAGATCCGTCGCTACCAGAAATCCACGGAGCTGCTCATCCGTAAGCTGCCCTTCTAGCGCCTGGTGAGGGAAATCGCTCAGGACTTCAAGACCGACCTGCACTTCCAGAGCTCTGCCGTCATGGCTCTGCAGGAGGCCAGCAAGGCCTACCTGGTGGGTCTCTTCGAGGACACCAACCTGTGCGCCATCCACGCCAAGAGGGTCACCATCATGCCCAAAGACATCCAGCTGGCCCGCCACATCCGCAGAGAGAGAGCTTAGACTTTCTGCTGCACATCCACCAACCACAATGCTCCGCACTGTGTGTCTATATATATATACAGTGGGGCAAAAAAGTATTTAGTCAGGCACCAATTGTGCAAGTTCTCCCACTTAAAAGATGAGAGAGGTCTCCAATTTTCATCATAGGTATACCTCAACTATGAGAAACAAAATGAGAAAAAAAAATCCAGAAAATCACATTGTCTGATTTTTAAAGAATTTATTTGCAAATTATGGTGGAAAATAAGTATTTGGTCAATAACAAACGTTCATCTCAATACTTTGTTATATACCTTTTGTTGGCAATGACAGAGGTCAAACGTTTTCTGTAAGTCTTCACAAGGTTTTCACACACTGTTGCTGGTATTTTGGCCCATTCCTCCATGCAGATCTCCTCTAGAGCAGTGATGTTTTGGGGCTGTCGCTGGGCAACATTGACTTTCAACTCCCTCCAAAGATTTTCTATGGGGTTGAGATCTGGAGACTGGCTAGGCCACTCCAGGACCTTGAAATGCTTCTTACGAAGCCACTCCTTCATTGCCCGGGCGGTGTGTTTGGGATCATTGTCATGCTGAAAGACCCAGCCACGTTTCATCTTCAATGCCCTTGCTGAGGGAAGGAGATTTTCACTCAAAATCTCATGATACATGGCTCCATTCATTCTTTCCTTTACACGGATCAGTCCTCCTGGTCCCTTTGCATAAAAACAGCCCCAAAGCATGATGTTTCCAACCCCATGCTTCATAGTAGGTATGGTGTTCTTTGGATGCAACTCAGCATTCTTTCTCCTCCAAACATATTAAGTTGAGTTTTTACCAAAAAGTTCTATTTTGGTTTCATCTGACCATTTGACATTCTCCCAATCCTCTTCTGGATCATCCAAATGCTCTCTAGCAAACTTCAGACGGGCCTGGACATGTACTGGCTTAAGCAGGGGGACACGTCTGGCACTGCAGGATTTGAGTCCCTGGCGGCATAGTGTGTTACTGATGGTAGCCTTTGTTACTTTGGTCCCAGCTCTTTGCAGGTCATTCACTATGTCCCCCCGTGTGGTTCTGGGATTTTTGCTTACCGTTCTTGTGATCATTTTGACCCCACAGGGTGAGATCTTGCGTGGAGCCCCAGATCGAGGGAGATGATCAGTGGTCTTGTATGTCTTGCATTTTCTAATACTTGCTCCCACAGTTGATTTCTTCACACCAAGCTGCTTACCTATTGCAGATTCAGTCTTCCCAGCCTGGTGCAGGTCTACAATTTTGTTTCTGGTGTCCTTTGACAGCTCTTTGGTCTTGGCCATAGTGGTGTTTGGAGTGTGACTGTTTGAGGTTGTGGACAGGTGTCTTTTATATTGATAACGAATTCAAACAGGTGCCATTAATACAGGTAACGAGTGGAGGACAGAGGAGCCTCTTAAAGAAGAAGTTACAGGTCTGTGAGAGCCAGAAATCTTGCTTGTTTGTAGGTGACCAAATACTTATTTTACTGAGGAATTTACCAATTAATTCATTAAAAATCCTTCAATGTGATTTTCTGGATTTTTTTTTTCTCATTTTGTCTCTCATAGTTGAGGTATACCTATGATGAAAATTGGAGACCTCTCTCATCTTTTACAGTGGGAGAACTTGCACAATTGGTGGCTGACTAAATACATTTTTGCCCCACTGTATATTTATAGTAATATGTACATATGTATACTAGCTGCTCTTGTTTTTTTTCTTGCCTTCTGATTGTTGCTCTGAGTGTTGGTATCCCTGTGCTGTTGCAATCCTGGAATTTCCCCATTGTGGGACTAATAAAGGCTTATCTTAAATCATTTTGCACACAGCACGATAATTTAATTAATGGATTACATTACAGGCTTATTAATGTCAGGCTGAAAACAAACAGTTTCAGACAGAGCTTTTAGAACATGTTAAGTCTGCTTTATCCTGCCTTGAGAGCTCTTATCGCGGGAAAATTCTGAAGAAAATCAACACAAAATTGTCAGTAATTTCCTCATTTTGGAGTGAGAAATAGGGCTTGTGGATTAAGAGAGAGGGAAAAGGAGTGAGACTCACTCCAAAAGAGTGTGTGGGCAACACTGCATAAAGCTGTCCATGTTTATCTTACCTTTATGATAAGGATTTAATCCGATATGCAGTGATCCAAAGAAAATGTCCATTATCCACAGTCCAAATGTCTGCAGTGACAGAGACATGATCCAGTCCCTCAAATTCCTATTGGTGATGAAAATTCAATTTTTGAATAATCTTTATATAGGTAGCAAGTAAATGTGTTTTACTTCAGTGGCTCACAGTCTCAGCTGTCTGATGGAAAGTGCCTGTTATAACATCTTCATCCTGTAACGGCGTATCTGGTAATCAGTCGGTTTAATTCTTACTGGGTCACAAACGGTCCAGATGCATACCTGTGCTTGAAATCCAGCCATGGGTGTTGAGACAAGAGTATTTCCACTTTACATCCAGCCGTGGCTGTTCAGAATACAGTAGATCCACTAACACAGTGTTACTTGTTAGCATAGCTAGCAATTACTTAGCACTAGCTTTGTCTGAGCTTTTTGCTGTTTTTAGGTGCTTCTGAAGATTGTAAAACCGGCACTTAGTTTGCAACCCACCAATATGCTCTTTGTCTTTAACCGTGACAAAGGAAAAATCTATTTTCACAAAAACAAAGTAACTTCATCTTTTCCTCTGCTCAGCAGTGAGGACTCAGGCTCTTTGCAACAGGTCACATCAACAGACAGCTTGTCTCAGCTACGGTAGGGTCAGTTTGTATAATCATTTATTTGTGCTAAAAACATCTATCCATATTAATAAAACGAGTAACGCATCTGATCAAATTTCAGTAACTGTAATGCATTGCTGAATTTTTAAACAGTAATTTTGTTGCACAGTGCACAGCAAAAGTAGTTGCATTACAGTAACATGTTACAAAGTAATGTGTTACTCCCAACACTGGATACTACATATCAGATCAGCCCATCTCTTATTTGGTCACTCACGCTAGGCGCCACCTAGTTTACTTGGTTGGCCAAATGGGTTTAGATTTATTTTTCTTTAAATAAAACATAATACTGCATGCTGCTGTGATACATCTGCCTTTTATTTGTGAATAACATATTTTATCTCCAAGTTACTGAGGAGAGTTTTAACTTCTGCGCAATAGTAAACCATCAGAGGGCCAAGGTGACATCATGAGTCTCATTTGTCCGATGTCTAGTTGGTACTTCCTGGGGAGCATCAGCAAGAACTCTATAACTGTAAATGCAAGCTCTTGTCATCTCAGCAGCTGAATACTGTGCCCTAGCATGGTGTACAAGCCCACACCTCAAAAAGGTAGATGCTGCAATTAACAATGCCCTCGGAATCATAACAGGCTTCCTAAGATCCACCACTGTGTCCTTCCTGCTAGTCTTCTCAGGAATCACCCCACCTGGCCTCAGATGAAAGGCTGGTACCCTTGCCCTAGCAAGGAAAGCCCAGAAACATGACTGGCATATCCTGCATAATACCACAACAACAGCTGTGCCCCCAAGCAGACTCAAGTCCCACCATCCCTACAACAGGGCAGCACAAGAGCTGCTCTGCTCCATCCCTGAGAACCAGTCAACAAGTGACTGGCTGGCAGCATCCTGGAAGCAGGAGTGGGAGTCATCTAGGCCTTCACGTATTCACCACTACATCTGGGACCCGGGGGATGGCTTAGAAGAATGGGTCTCCATTGCCATCAATGGACTCTGCTGAACCGCCTACATACAGGTGTCAGTTGCTTCAAATCAACCATGAAGAATTAGGGCCTGGCAAACGGTGCAGCACGCGAGTGTGGGGACCCTGAGCAGACTGCTGACCACACCATTACCACCTGCAGGCTGTACAGACCACCTTTGGAGGCCAGCCTCTTTCAAGTGGACCCTGACACAAGGGTGTGACTTCACAACACCAAACTGAGCATCTGAACGTGATGCACTAGAGAGGGAGAGAGTTAATCGTCTCAGAGGTCATTTTTTACACATCAAGCAGCACAAAAAGAATTTGGGTTATAAATTACAATTTTCATTAAGATAGGCAGTATGCAGTGCATCTGGAAAGAATTCACAGCGCTTCAGTTTTTCCACATTTTGTTATGTTACAGCCTTATTCCAAAATGGATTAAATAATTTTTTTTCCCTCCAAATTTTACACACAATACCGTATAATGACAACGTGAAAAAAGTTTTTGAGAGATTTTTGCAAATTTAAAAAAAAAACAACAAAAAAACAAAACAAGAAATCACAAGTACATAAGTATTCACAGCCTTTGCTCAGTACTTTGTTGATGTACCTTTGGAAGCAATTGCAGCCTCAAGTCTTTTTAATATGATGCCACAAGCTTGGCACACCTGTCTGTGGGCAGTTTTACCCATTCTTCTTTGCAGCACCTCTCAAACTCTTTGCAGCACCTCTCAAACTCTATCAGGTTGGATGGGAAGCATTGGCACACAGCCATTTTCAGATCTCTCCGGAGATGTTCAATAGGATGCAAGTCTGGGCTCTGGCTGGGCCACTCAAGGACATTGACTGAGTTGTCCTGAAGCCACTCCTTTGATATCTTGGTTGTGTGCTTAGGGTCATCGTCCTGCTGAAAGATGAACTGTCGCCCCAGTCTGAGGTCAAGAGCGCTTTGGAGCAGGTTTTCATCAAGGATATCTCTGTACATTGCTGCATTCATCTTTCCCTCTATCCTGACTAGTCTTCCAGTTCCTGCCGCTGAAAAACATCCCAGCAGCATGATGCTGCCACCACCATGCTTCACTGTAGGGATGGTATGTGGCCTGGTGATTAGTGGTGCCTTATTTACTCCAAACATGATGCCTTGCATTCATGCCAAAGAATTCAATCTTTGCTTCATTAGACAAGAGAATTTTGTTTCTCATGATCTGAGAGTCCTTCAGGTGCCTTTTGGCAAACTCCAGGCAGCCTGCCATGTGCCGTTTACTATTGAGTGGCTTCTGTCTGGCCACTACCATACAGGCCTGATTGGTGGATTGCTGCAGAGATGGTTGTCCTTCTGGAAGGTTCTCCACTCTTCACAGAGGAATGCTAGAGCTCTGACAGAGTGAACATCGGGTTCTTGGTCATCTCCCTGACTAAGGCCCTTCTCCCCCAATCACTCAGTTTAGACAGCTAGCCAGCTCTAGGAACAGTCCTGGTGGTTCCGAACCTCTTCCATTTACAGATGATGGAGGTCACTGTGCTCATTGGGACCTTCAAAGTAACAGAAATTTTTCTGTACCCTTCCCCCGATTTGTGCCTCAAGACAATCCTGTCTCAGAGGTGTCCAGACAGTTCCTTTGACTTCATGCTTGGTTTGTGCTCTGACATGCACTGTCAACTGTGGGACCTTATATAGACAGGTGTGTGCCTTTCCAAATCATGTCAAATCAACTGAATTTACCACAGGTGGACTCCAGTTAAGGTGTAGAAACATCTCAAGGATGATCAGTGGAAACAGGATGAACCTGAGCTCAGTTTTGAGCTTCATGGCAAAGGCTGTGAATACTTATGTACATGTGATTCCTTTGTTGTTGTTTTGTTTTTTAAATTATTTTTAATAAATTTGCAAAAATCTCAAAAAAAAACTTTTTTCATATTGTCATTATGGGTATTGTGTGTAGAATTTTAAGGGAAAAAATGAATTTAATACATCTTGGAATAATGTGTAACATAACAAAATGTGAAAAAAGTGAAGCGCTGTGAATACTTTCCAGATGCACCGTATATTATATTATTATTTACTTGCTAATATATCCTTTGTCATGTTAGTCACTATTATGAGATTTTAAGAAATTGATATAGAAACGCCATATGACAATATGAATTCTCCCGTGAAGACTTCATGGGACCAAGACAGATTTTTAAGTGATAAAAGCTGTGAGGTTATAAATCAATAAAAAGTAAGTTTTTTTTAAAGTAACACGATTTTGATGGAAAACACAGTCACAATCATCTCTCATGTAACCCAGAACTGAAGTCATTATTCCATAATATGTAGTAAAGATGAATGAAATTTTGGCTTTATATGCCACCCTCAAATGGGAAAGAAACACTGGCAGCATGTCTGCGATGCATGCAAAAACTACAAAAAACAAAAGCCTTGATTTTTGTTATCTGCTCAAATCTGACTTCATACCTTAAGCCTCATTACACAGACAGCTCCGAAAACTGCTAAGAGGCTGCATGCCTGTAACACAGCATAAGTTCAGTACTTGGAAAATACATTTAAAAACAGCTCACTTCAACACTGATATCAGTCGGACAAAAACTTCTCTTGACTCCTGAATTTGTTTGAACCTCTTTCAGGATCTTTTTTAACATCCCACAGAGAAAATCAGTCACTAAACAGCTGTGATTCCACATCTTTACTGCAGAGATCTGAGGTGTGTGTGAACAATTACTTTATTGATCGTTTGATAGGTATATACCAAAACTTCATACAGAAAACATTAAAAATTGGTTATCTTTCTGTAGAAAAATATTTTTCTTTCATGTTTACTGCACAACAAAACTTGTGATACATTTCATTTTCATTTGGAAGGATTTATTTCTATTTAGTTTTCATCTTGCTTTGGTTCATGAAAAAAAGGTGGTAAAATTGACACTAGTTGTTTTAACATGGACCACCCATATCTGGTACTATTTCCAGTCATTTTCTAATGTGCAGTACATCTTAAAACTGCAGATGTATTTATCCAGGTTCCATTATACATTCTATTTATTTATTTTACATGGCTTATGCTACAGTAGGTTAAGACATAAATTGCAATATAGGTAGCAGGAAGCTGGTGTGTTATGGTACAGATTCATGTTCTGGACAAGCACCTTATCTCATAAGCATATCCAACATGACTACCTTAGCGTGTGACCTTTATCCATTAAAAGGTTTTTGGTTCAGTTTCTGAGGGAAGCCACCTCCTGTGGCAGGTCTGCATGATTTGTGATTAGCGAGTAGATCTTGGAGTGATGGGGCCCCAGGGCCATTGCTCTTATAATTACACTCCATCCCTGGAGAGGGACCCTGCAGTGACAGCAGTGTAGCTCCCATTTTACCGGGTCAGATTGTGCGATTTAGCTCATCCTGTACCCCGCTAATGGCCCTTTCTGTTTAAAGAGCGATTCCCAGGGACCCTGGGACACAGGGACCAGCTCCACATTGCCAGCAGACGACTATTCTCCAGCCTACTTTAATACTGTTAGGTCACCACACAGTTGTGTTTCCTGATTTTAAATAACCATCAAATTAGTGAAAACCGGGACCATGTGGAGAGTTGTGTTTTTTTCCCTGTCCTTTGAGAATCAGAAACGACCACTTCCGTCATGTGTTTTGCAATGCCAGCAGTATGTTTCATGCTTTAAACACCAAACATTTGTTGTTCTGGCGTAATAGCAAAACCTGAAAAAGTCGACAAAAACAGATTTATAAGAGAGAGCGAGAGAGAGAGAGAGAGAGAGAGAGAGAGAGAGAGAGCAACAGCACAAGAAGAAGAAAATAAAGAGTATAATAAATCTTGCAGTTAGGCGGAAATGTTAAACAGATGTGTTAAGATTTCTTTTAAGCACATGAGCTTTTCATAATCAGTGGACAAAAACACGTTTTACTGAGCAGAATGTTCAATATTCATAAAAAAATAGGTATAATTTTATGGATAATGACATAACATTAAAAGCAAGTTATTTTTTTAACATTACTGACTTACAGAAAATCTCCTTTTTTAAACTTTATTGCTAATTAAACACATATTGTACATGTCCTAGTGTAGGTACACAATGGTGCATTGTAATCTTTATATTACATAACAAATCAGCTGCTCTTTAAGTCATATAAAGAGGTGAGATATACTCAAGTGGAGGTGTTTGAAAGAGGGTCTGTTTTCATAGGTTGGATGTTTTTTGAATGTCAGTTTGATTTATCAGAGCCGAACCAGTCCCATAATAACTTTCATGAACGGCAACAACATGAGGATTTATTTGAATAGCACATAATGCTCTTTTTTTTTTTATCTGTTCATGAATCATCCTTTTTTGGGGGAGATTGGGGAATTTTAACCCTCTTTTCTGAAACTCTTCGCCCGCCCCTGTCCCCCAAGGAGAAATGTGCAGCAAAACAGTTTATCAATCTTAGACAAATTTTCCGATCCAGTCTGAGGATTGCTGGAGAGCACAAAGAAGCATCAGGTTTGGTATCACTTTATTGACAAAATCTTCCTCTGTTGTGCAAACTCATGAATAAAATATCAAACCATCTTTCATCTCATATTGTCAACTCTATGGCTGATGATTTCAAATGTATAAAAATAAATGCAGGAAGAGGGTGAATAACTGGCTTTTATTTTTTCCTTGGTATTCGTCCGAGACAAAGGGGAGGCTATTTCACACAAGCTTAAGAATGTGCGTGATAAATGGCAGAAATATTATGGTCTTAAAATATGATCATTTATTTCTAAAAACTAGAGTGAACAAAGAGCATACATTTCTGAATTATCTGAATCAAAATTACTTTTAAGAAATTCTAAAAACAGCAATAAGGAAATGTTTCCATCACTTCTGTCTTCTTTAGATACTTCCCAGTTCTTTAATTTCCCTCAATAAAACTTAGATTTCATAGTCGTACTAAATATGGCAAATTCAAGCAATACATATTTTGAGATTTTTTTTTTGCTTGGATTTTTTTTCTCTCTCTGAGAAGTGGAATTCTTTGATATTATAGTCCTTAAAGAACCTCTGACTGTCTGCAGTGCCCGGAGTCGATATGTCTTCTTTGGCACCATTTGTCTCCAGAATGCCCAAGCATGTTGACAACATAGACTTAACCTCCAGAGCTGGTGTCAAGCTGATGCCATTAATTTATGTCCAAGAGGAAGCCTCTTTGTCACTGATAGCGGGAGCTATTTGTCTTTTGGCGATACCCTGAGGCAGGAGCTGCTGATTTAGTCAAAACAGTTCAAAAGCTCTGGACAACAATTCTTTAGTTAACAGTCTGTTTTTCAGGTGAAATATGTGCCAGCATACAGGTGGCTTTGACAATATCCATTGTAAGCTATAATATAGATATTTCCAATATCAAACACATCAGTCCATCGATAACATTTTTACTCCAAATTGGCAAAGTTTGTCCACAGTTTAGCTGTGCGTGCATACATGCAGGGTTTTTGGAGGTGTGAAAGTGTAAAGACTGGAAACCATTCTCCAGAGTGGAGAGGTTTCATCAGCACCATTTTTCCAAATCCATGTGCACATAGACAGTAACGGTGACATTATACCCTCAATTTACAATAGATTTAGGCTAATCCACACACCAAGGAGCGTGTATTTCACACAGAAATACATCATCTGTGATTAAACTTTAAGCTTGATGTGTTTATAGTTGGGATTAAGTTTAAAAAAGGGCTCTTAACGGTATCTGTAAAACACTTTTTTACACAACATATGCAGCCTTATAGATAAAAAAAAAATAAAATAAAATTTATAACCAAGGAGGATTTACAGATTGACATACATGCCTAAAATGTTGCTTGCCTTTGCCAAATGATGCATCAAATCACTGTGGAGCAGCCAGTCCAGTTTTGAGCATCTCCTCAGCCCGCCGACATCACATCATATCATTGTTGTTGCTTATTTCTAGCTAATGCTTTTCTAAAAGTTATGACTGAAGACTCCTCAAATATTCAAACCAGCTTTCAGGAAGTCAGATTTTTTTTATTGCCCGCAGTTACACAGGTTATTTATTTATTACTCCCTCAGTCTTTCAACTTTATTTATATATATATATATATATATATTTGTTGCAGGGGGAATCTGGTGTTTACAGCTGTAATCTTATAGTCCAAAGTCCCAATCCAAATTTCTCTCTGGTTCAAAACAAAAACACTGTCATGTGCACCAGGCCTACGACACATTCCTCAAACAAAATATGACAACTACCTCCACTGGTAAAGAAGCTTGAGTTTTGTTGGCCTGTTTAATTGAGATTTTATGCTACTTCAGAAACATGAATATTTTAAACCTTGGCTGCTTTTAATGATATTGCTCCAACATGGAGCACAGATCTTTTTTTTTATACAGACAACTGAATATTATCAGAGAAATGGTGAGTATGGATACCTCCATGCTGGTTGCTGAGATGGGGGTGGTGGGTTGGCCTCCGTTGAGTGGCTCGTCCCAACGTTGGGCTGCCCTCAGCTTACTGTCCTCGTTGTGTCTGGAGTTTGTTAGCATACATATAGCACTCAGTCTGGCAGTCTGTCTTTCCTTGGTTGTGATCCTGGCACCGGTGGGCGCTGTGGAAGCAGCACCGTTGTATTTTTCTCTTTCCTGGGTTCCTTGCATTGTGTTTTTTCTCCTCCTCATGTGGCTGTGTGGAGGCAGCCATGTTTGTTTTGGGTGCACATCCGACAGGGTGTACGCCCATGTGATGAAATAAGGTTCTGAGACAGTCTTCCAACAGAAAACACATTATTTGAGTGACACAGACTGTTAAGAGCTGTGAAAATAATGACATCATAAAACATGGCAGAGGATTTTAAAAAAAGGAATTAAAAAAAATGACTTTTCCTGCTGCGCAAATCATGTCCACATAATGTGAAAAGTGCTCAACCCGAGTAAAAAAAAATTCTTGAAGTTTGGCCGCTATAGCCTTATAGTGTCAAGATTCTACTGACATCACCAGCACTAATCAGAGCAACCTGTCGTTAAAGTAGAAAATGAGATTGCCCCTCAGCTGAGACAGATGGACAGGTGCTCCATTCACTGTTAACACTGATTTTAGAGTCTGACTGCATTTGTAAATAACAGTATGCCCAAATTATTTTTTATTTGATGCTTTGAAATATGAAGCATATTCTACTAATTCCTAGACATAGTAGATGAACAAGTGAACAACTTTTAATGGCTAGAGATGTGGATTGATGACTGGAGGGTCGCTGGTTTGATCCCTGGACCGGCAGGATCAGATCTGGGTGGGCCAGCTAAAGCTGTGGTTGCCTCACTGTGGTGCCCTTGAGCAAGGCCTTTAAGCCCAACTGCTCCAGTAGAGCTGCTCAGTGGCCACAGGTCAGTCTGTGGCTGTACTGAGCAGCTTCCAGGTGTGAATGTGTAACTGTGAGTGTGATCAGGGCATCCTTGAAAAAGAGAGTTCACCTCTCAATGGATCTCTCCTGTATAAATAAAGGTTAAATAAAAAAGGTTAATTTAGGTTGACTTAATTGTAGCTAAACCGCTTCCGTAACAACTGCACCTCATTTCCATTCAGTAGCTGTCTCAGAGTAAGGTGGAAGCCCAAAAGATTTTTTTTTAAATTTTATTTCCTTTCTTTTCTTGAGCTCACCAATTAATTTTCTCATTATCTAGAGAAAACAAATTTTTACTTTCTTGCAATATCCAAATAAATGATGTCTTTACGTCAAGAAAACAATAAAGCTATATGCTCACGGTAACAAAATCATTTAAAGGTAAAGCCAACTTTATTGTCATTCAATCCATACAGCAGAACAAAGTTACATTTCTTTTACCTACAATGTTAATCACATTCAGAATTAGAGGGGTCACTGCCACAACTTTCCGTCCTCCATTCCATTATTGCTGAGCACCAAGCTGGACAACAGGAAGTTCCACTTTTATATGGTCTTCGGCATGACCCAGCCGGGATTTGAACCCAGGCCTCCCGGGGGTGGGGCAGATGCTCTACCAATTAGGCAGCCACTCCAGTGGTGTAGCAATGTCAGACTCGTAGGTGAGTGCATTTGCATAGACATCTGCTCATTCAAGTTCTTAATACACACTAGCAGTACAGCATTGCAGTGGGTCAGCACAGTTGCCACACAGCAAAAAAGGCCCGGGATTTGAATCTCATCTGTGTGGAGTTTGAACGTTCCTACAATGAAAGGCAGACTGTCATTAGATGGGAATTCTAAATTGCCCTTTGCTATGAATGTAAGAAACTCAAGTTTTCATCAGACATTGCTTTTATATTATGTTATTAAAATGTTTAAGTAAATTGAATGTGCTTAGACTGTGGCTGAGACACACTGCTAGCTTGTATCCATCTGTGAAACCCGAAGTGAGTCTCCAACAATAATATAAACATAAACAGAGATGGACGTGATTGAAAACAAAGATGGAGAGCTAAACTCAGGGTGTTAACATGATTTTTGGTACCATCCACTATCATCCTCCCACCTCTCCACTCCAATTTAAGCAATTTTTACCACTGATCATATTTCATATAATAGTTAGAGGACATATTTTAGGTATTAGCCGGAAGTTTTGTTGAGGATTTTAGTTCCATAAAATAGTTTTAAGCTATACTTACCCCCCCCCCCCCCCGCCAGCCAATTGCATTTGATTTGTAAAGGCAATATGGACTGGTCTCCCTATTTTTTATAATGCCCGCTAAAAAGACCAGCACAGACAAAAAGCAGAACAGAAGGATTCAAAGATTCATTCTTGTTCAGCAAGTGTACCGAGATGTAAGATGCTCCACATATTCAAAGGCAGATGGTTGCATTTTACTCCTTAAGAGCGGATTGACTCACAAATCTGCCTGCCTCTTCCTTGGCAGATGTTTAGAGTGCTTGATGTTTCATGGGTCCACTGTGTAGCTCATAACCCTATTTTATCCCTGCTATTTACAGGCCATTTTAAAGGTAGCAAAGTAAAGCAGAAAATGTGCCGTGCTGTAATCCGTTTTGGGGGCATAGATACTTAGAAACCACAGTGCAGGAAAGGAAGTGTTTTCAGCTCAACGTGTAAGGGCCCCTTTCCACAGACAGGTCGTTGGGTGACCATTGACATGAAAAACTGGCCTGATAAAGGATTGCTGAGCGATTGTGTTGGATTGGTTCAAAATTTTGAGGCTGTGGATATCACTGGAAGATCAATGAAAGATCAATGAGAAATCTGGCCATTTTTCATCTCTCAACAATCTCCATCCCTGTATAAAGGGGAGGGGGGAGGGTTAGTGAGATCATTGAAGATTACTGAGAGATCATTGAACAATCGTTGAGAGATTTGGTCATTTTTTCATCACTCACCGATCTCTCAATGATCTCCACCTCTGTAGAGGGTATAAGTGACCACCGATGCTAGCTGTATCATTGTGATTCTGCTTTTATCATAAATTGCTGTGTTGGACTGAATGACTGGTCAACTAATCTTAGTAAGCAAAGATTGCAGCATATTTTCAAGAAAATGAAGTGTCCAGGAAAGACCCCAGAGTGTAGTTATATTAGATCCAAAATTTGTATATCATTTCTTCTTTGCAAACAGCACACTTGGTCCAAACAGTTTTCTCTCGCCAGAGGATTCAAATGTTCTTAATAAACTCTTAAATGTATCCTTCATTAAACGTCTGTATATCTACAAGTCTTTCACATTTGTTTCCTTTGGGGACTAGCAGCATCTGTTTTCTTCCAGTGCCACAAAATCCCACTACAAGCTCACAGGAGAACCACAGGGAGCATATCTGAAACACACTTGTAGACACAGAAAGTTGTTCTTTTTGGTGCCCACAGACTTTCACAAACTGAAGTAAAGCAGCTACACTGTGAGCATCCACAAAAAGTCGACTGACACTGCCCTATCGCTACAGTGAACTCCTGCTGCATGTTGATGTATGTTCCTGTAGAATCTTTTTTAATCTGAAGTGGGGTTGGGGTGGGGGGAGCTGTTAGTGAAGGAGAGCAAAAACACACGGTTGTAGGTTAGAGGCCATGGAGAAGTGATGAATGAGCAAATAAATGTGTGTCCAGGATCTGGGCCTCATGGAACAGCATTCCATTCCACATTCCGCTGCTGGAGATCATGCTCATGACAGCGGTCCCGGGAATGCTGCTGAAAAGGGCTTATCTTTAACTTGGAGCAATTCTGTAATAGAAGTAGAGTAACAACACAATTCTGGTGTAGTTTCATGCTGTGATGCCCATTGGCTGTGTCTGTGACCATGTTCTGTTTTGTGAGTAAGCACACTGCTGCCTTATGGAAAGCAGAAGTTGCAGGGTACTTCTTTCCGCTTCTCAAGATTGACACGTTGAAGGTAGACTGGGTGTCAGCGTACACTTACAGTAGCTGCTGGTTATTTGTGTCCTGTTTCAGCATGGACACACTTTTACAGCAGCTCATCTGTCATGATATGTTTCCGCACTGTAAAACTTCTAAGATGCCACCTGCTGACAGATCAGATTTTGTCAAGAAAAGTTTGGGAGATGGTGCCCTCTGTTGAAGCCACTGTCACTTTTTTATTTACACAAACTTGCATTGTCAGTCCAATGCATTAAAAATGGTGCTACTGGTGTCTAGAAATAAAAACAGTAGCTTCATGTTACTGTTAATAACACATATTTCTGCAGTGACAAGATTAGATTTTATGACGAGACATAAGCTTAAGCTTTTATGATGACAAATACCCACTCTGGTGAATAACAGGCCAGTGAATCACATTAATTTTCTGGAACACCGCTAGTTGTTTCCACCTCTAACCTTATTAGTGAAGGTCATGTGGAAAGGTAACTTATGCTATAAATCTCTTTTATGCAGCAAAGATTATTTTTTACTTAAATATGCATTCTTTCAGTTCAAGAAGGTGCTACCTCCTGAGCCACTGCCGCCCGGTGGTAGAGCAGGTTGTCCAATAACTGGATGGTCTGCGGTTTGAATCCTGCTCTCCCAAAATATCCTGCTGTTGTGTCCCTTGGCAAGACACTTTACCCACCTTGCCTCCAGTGTCCATAACACTGGGTATAAATGTTTGGTGGTGGACAGAGAGGCCGTTGGCGCAGCTGTGGCTACAGTAGTAGCTTACCATTGTCTGTGGAATGAATAATGTATCTATTTGTAAAGTGTCTATGAAAAAGTGCTATATAAATCTGATGCATTATTATTAAAACAGAGCTGGCTATGAGAAAATATATGAATTGGCATTTTAAAGTAGAACTGAACTGAACGGCATTGAATGGCACTGGGTGATAGTACATACAATTATAAAGATAATTTATCATTGGCACCCCCTCCACAAATCCCGGAATCTTGGAGAAAATCGCGATTTTGAATTTCCCTCCCTGAAAAATCAGACAAATCCGCCGAAGCGCAGCCGGAGTTCCGCGTGACGTCACGAGTGTGACCCAGTCCTCATGTTTACCATTGCGAGCACGTCGACACTGGTTGTTTTTGGTGCATTTAATCGTGATAGTCGACTACAAAACACTTCCAACACCTGGGAAGATCTGTTCAGTGGCCAAGGAAAGCTGTCATGGCGACGAAAGAAAAGAAAGGGGGAGGAAAAGCGACCGGGAAGCGATGCGTTTCTAGATATACAGTGATCACTCACTTATCGCGTTTAATGGGGACCAGAACCGACCGCGAAAAGTGAAAAACCGCGAAGTAGCGTCACCCCCCCCCCCCAAGGGCATCACAAGCACTATTTTGCACAAAAAGGCACAAGAGAACAGCGAAAAGTGCCACTAAGCAACACGAGCGATAAAGAACAATGAATGCGGTCTTCCTTCGCTGGGTAAAACGTCTCGGCCAATCAGCTTGCGAGGTAGAACGTCTCGGCCAATCAGCTTGCGAGATTCCCGAGCGGTGAAGAGGTGGGCGGAGAGGAGTGGAGCGGTGGTCAGAGAGGTAGATTTTGAGCTGTGCAGGCTCTCCGTGTTGATACCTGATGTTCTAATGAGAAGGCAGGGAGACTACATTAGAACATCAGGTATCAACACGGACAGCCCGCTCTCCCCGGCTCCCCAGCCCGCTCAGGAATCTCGCAAGCTGATTGGCCGAGACGTTTTACCTCGTAAGCTGATTGGCCGAGACGTTTTATCTCGCAAGCTGATTGGCGGAGACGTTTTACCCAGCTTCGCTCCCTGCCGAGTGCCTATACCCAGCGAAGGAAGACTGCATTAAACGCGATAAGTGAGGGATAACTGTAATAAGTTGGAAAAATGCTGATGTTTTTTTTTCCCTTTCTTTTTTATTGTTAATTTTCCTTATCCTGACACCCCAAACATGCCAAAGTAAAGACTCACCATTCTGTATTCAATAAGCGACTCTCCTCCCCATCACTGCTGCGGTCTGAGTCGGTGCTGGAATCCCCCGAAAATTCTGGCTCTAATCTGTACGGTTCGATGCCTCCCTCGCTCTCTTCCTGTTCACTTGACACTCCTGCATCCTCCTCTGTCTTGTCACCGATCCTGAATGCCTCTTCACTCTGAAAACTCTGGTGTTCTTGACTGCTGGAACTGCTATCATCTGCCATTGTTGTTTTGATAAGGGTCACACTCGTGACGTCACGCAGCGTCGTCTGCACTACTTCCGGTTTGTTTGGCACTGCCAGCCAGAGGCAAAAGTTTATCGGCTTATAGCTTGGCCATCGCACGGCCTAAAAATTTCTTTTATGTGTTGAAAAATACAATAGGTAATAAGGAATTAATCTGCTATTCTACTTTTTTGGCAAAAAGGTGAGTTCAGTTCTACTTTAAGCTTCAGGTCTTGTGCAGTACACCAGTGTTTTTCAACCAGAGGTCCGTCAGGGAACGTTTAGGGTCCCATGGGAAATTCTCTCATTTCACTTCTTAATTGGTCCAAAAAAATTGCAAATACTTTGCTTGTAATATGTCTTGGTGACTGTAGTGGCTCTGATTGCTAGCATGTCCATGTGGGCCCCACCATAGGTTAAACCTCGTCTGTCTTATGGGTCCAACATGGGTTTAATATGTGTGAGCAAGTTTCAGTAACACTGGCACCATAGGCAAAATTACAAGGAAAAAAAATCACAAATTCATGAGAAAAAAAGTGGAAAATTTAGAAGAAAAAGTGTAAAAAAAAGTAGCAAATTTATGAGAAAAAATGTTACAAATTTATAAGAAAAAAGTTGCAAATTTATGAGGAAAACATTTTGAAAAAGCTGCAAATTAACAATATAAGTAAATAAGTTGAAAATTTACAAGAAAAAATGTCCCAAATTTATGAGAAAAAGTTGTAAGCCTACAGTAAAAAAAAAGTTGTTTCAAATTATCAAGAAAAATGTTTCAAATTTATGGGAAAAAGTCACAAATTAACATGAAAGTGGCGAATTTACAAGGAGAAACGTAACAGGTTTATGACAAGAAGTTGCAGGATTACATTAAAAAAAAGTGACAAATTTACGAGAAAGTTCCAAAATGACAAGAAAAAGTTACCAAACATGCAAGAAAAAGTCACAATTTTACAAGAAAAACTAACAAATTTATGAGAAAAAAGTTGCAAATTTACAAGAAAGTTTCAAATTTTCAAGAAAAATATGATCAAATTGGGAGAAAAGTTCAAAATTTGTTAGAAAATAGCAAATTTGTGAGAAAATAAGTTTAAGATAGGTAAACAGGTAAAGTCCATGTGGACACTCAGGTGGGGCCAACACGGAACCCAAGGACAGACGCACATGGGACCCATAAGACAGGCCAGATTTAACCTTTGGTGGGGCCCACATGGACATGCTGCAGGGCACAGAGCAAATGTGTGCACTGACAGCGTGTTTGGGCTGGAGAAGCTGAGGAGGTTCCAGGACACCAGGAATATTGTAACAACTCTAGAGTCATAGTGGCTATTGGCTAATGCTAATGCTGGATGGTAACCTCCCAGGAGTCGCGCAGATAAAGCCTAGAGGAGCACATGACAGGCCAGAAATCTCAGAAGGGCACTCCCGCCGTGGAACGCTTGCCAAGCCAGCAACGGCACAGCTGAACAGCGGATGGCAACAGCAGCAGCGGATCAATGGATCAACGGAGCTGATGAGTAGAGAAAGTGTACAAATGTCATCTTTTAGTACTGTATCGTCCAGTGAGGATCAGATGTAGTGCGGCGAACATAGAGAAAAAGCACAGAAAAAAAAAAATCATGAAAACAGGTTTTGGTTTGGAATGAGAAGTGGTGTGCTGCATTTTTTAAAACATTTTTTTCAATGTAAAAAGAGCTCCGTGGCTCAAAAAAGGTTGACAAACACTGCAAGGCATGGTAATGAAGAGCTTCACAGGCTTAACAGAAGATTAAAGTAAATGAGGGTTCGTTTCACTATAGGAGCCACTGTTGTTTTTGTTTATTCTATTAACCTGCATGCATGAAGTCACTTAGTTTTTCTCACGTGAGTGGAGAAGGCAAAGGGAAGACTCCATCCCAGCTGGCCATCATATCCTGGCACATGCTCATGTAGTAGAAGCCTGCCAATGTCCCCGTGGGTGCTAATGTAGGTGAGGAAGTTCCCAAGGAGGGCTGGGCACAAGAACATGCCAAGAGATTATCAGTTCCTGTGAAGCATTTTGCAGATTCATAAAGAGGTGAGAAAAGTAGGTGGAACCTTTCCATGTGGGGATAAATAATTACACCAAAACAACAATCTGTTGGTGAGATCTCACCACCTGTGAGGAAAAGTTTTGAGACATATAAGGCGTTATTTAATTCCGTGTGTTTATTAAACGCTGCGGTACTCATTGGACCAGTGGTTCCCAACCTTCATTCCATGGGGACCCCTTGCTTGATTCCAAGGCAAGCCAGGACCTCCAGTACCCTCTTTCCTCACACATGCTCCAAAGGATAAAGTGATTCATTACAAATTTTTGTGTGGAGACCAAAAACATGTTTTAATGTGTTTTAAGTGGGTTTATACAGAATTTTAATTACCCATACACTGCAGACACACAAATATAAAGCCACTTTTCTACTAGCACCTACTCAGCTTCACTCACCCCGACTCTACTCTCCCCAACACATTTTAGGTCATTTTCCATTACAACAGAGTACCACCTCAAGGTGAGTGGGTTCATTACAGGAAGGCGGCCCTTTATGTTGTTGATATGTTGATTTGCTGTCAGAACTGAATACTTATTGCAGCAAGCACAAAATACAAGCAAAGCACAAAGTTAGCGTTCATGGCTAGCTAGCTAGCTAGCTGACTAGCTAGCTCATTGTCTGCATACAGGAGATAACGGCGATATCCTTGTTTGTTCAAAGTGAGCTTGCCACCAATGGGATAAATAACGTAAAAGATGCTTAAAAACACAAAACACTCACCATCTTCCCCATGAGCAGCCATCAGCTCAGATACCTGGTATACGTTTCCATTTCGGGTCACTCCACCGTCCATGGGGCTGAAAAGTTCATAGGCTGAAAAGTTCATAGTGGTCAAATTTGACTAAATGGGGTTTATTTTTCAACCACAGGGATCCAAGCACTGCAACACCGATGGAAGAAGTGTGTGCACTGATGGGGAGACTGTTGAAAAATAACCATATTTGGTCAAATTTGACTACTATATGAACTTTTCAGCCCTGTAGCTCCCTCTGGATTCTTTCATCAGCCACCAAGCACAGAAGAGTCCGCACCTCATTATTGGACCACGGTGTTGATTTGTGTGTAGGCATTTATCTCATTGATTATCACAGAAATAATAAAAACTCCCGACTGAATTTACAAATGGCGGTTACGACTCTTGTGAAGATGTCACTCTCATCCAGTGACGTTACGCCTTGGCCAATCAGTGGCCTACAGTCTGTTGATGTCACATTTTCAGCTCAACTCAGCACGCTTGGAACCCAAAATGAGTAGGTAGGAAAAAAATACCTGATACCAGGTACTAGGTACTAATGGAAAACCCTTTAAACCGAGTAGAGTCGAGGTGAGTCAGGCTGAGTAGGTGCTAGTGGAAAAGGGGCTTAATTCTCGCAAGCTCAAAGCAGATAAACCTCACAACACACCAACCATAACTTCCTCTGTCACCCTCTGTTGTGTTTTTAAGAGGGCCCTGGGCCAGATTTTCCGTGAAAAGGACATAAAACTTCCATTCCTGATAATTTATCTTGATTAACTTCATCCCTTAATTGAGGACTGACCCAGAAATTTCTGTTTTGTTAGTTTTTAGATGGAAATAAACTCCAATTCAAATACAATAACACCATAAAAACAGAAGAAAATTCTGCAGCTTCCTGATCCTACCATGCAAAAATGGCAGCATGGAAATATGATTTCTTTTCAACATGCAGAGCTCCATTTTCATTCTATTTTTTCCAGTATTTCACACAATATTTTCAGTTGACGGTTGAGGAGTTTAGCCATATTAAAACCAAGCCTTTTTACGTTTTGGCCCATAACAACAATATGAAGTGTTTTAGGCTTCCTACAAAGATCTTATGTGATGCTTATGTATGTTAGAAGTTGTGGCTGACATTAGTTGTTTATGTACCAACATGTCCATCCATCCATCCATCCACCTTCTACCGTTTATCTGGGGATCCGGCTCAGGGAGGCATCAGTCCCGGCAGAGTAGCCCAGACTTCCGCCTGATTCACATAGCACCATGATCTGCATGATCCCTCCTACAGGTGGTGAGCCCAATGGAAGGCGGACCCATGTGCCTCCTAGGGGTAAACTGGGTCCATGATGTAACGTTTTTAATGGAGATCCACTGGATCACTCTTAAGGGCAGATTTACGAATGTGCTGTGTCATCGCAAAACCCTGTTTTGGCGTTAAAAAAACTACTGTTGAGATTTACTAAAGGGCACAGGGCAAAATTAGTGGTGGAAAGGTGTTGTTCGAGTACCCCACTACATGACCCCATCAATCGTAGAAAGGCTGAAAGCAGCCGACCCTCCCAATCACACCGATATGCCCCCTATGAAAAGAAAATGGAGGATCCTTCTTCAGCTGTCTCCAGAATACAGAAAATACCATAAGGGGATCAGCCAGGGTCACGGAGTCATCAGAGACCACACACTCCTGTGGTCAGAAAGGACAGTAACAGACACGGCTGGTGAATCACAGAGGACTGAATGCAGAATAATTTTGAAAGCATATGCCATGAAATGCAATATCTTGTATGTAATCGGTAAAATAAATGTATACTCATTGATTAAGAAGTATATAATCAACAAAATAATAAGTGTAATCAAACTGTGGAACCATTATGTACTTTTCTGACATGCACAATGAAAGGTTTATGTGGGTTCAGATTGTGAAATATGTCCTGCAAACCTATTGACTGAAAAACATGTGACAAAAAGGGGAACTGAAAGTAGAAGAGACAGCTGGGTTGATTTATTTTGGTGATGGAAAGTGATGAAGTGAGCAGAACTGAGGGACAAAGTGCTGAGATAAGCAAAACCAGACAGTCATGAGGCATGGGGGTGAATGTCACATGGCTGTTACTGGAACTCAGGAGGGAGACATGTGCAAATGAAGTAATTGTTATATAAAAGTTAACATTAAACCAATCACAGAAGCCAAAGAGCCTATGGGGAGATTGCTAGCCAATCACAATTGAGTGTAGAGTTGTTATAAAAACTCTTCTGCAAACCCCAAAATCTTCGTTTTCGGCAGACTCCAGGACACCACTCATCCCATGGCAGAAGACTGAAGAGAAGGAAGACTGCTGCAAAGAAAATGAACCAAATACCATCTCAACTCTTCAATTTTTAACAACTTCAAATCTTCTGCAGCAAGAAGAGAGAAAATAACACTTGGGTGAAGAATGGAAGAGGAAGTGGAGGCTCCCCTTCCCCTCCTCGGCTGATGGCTTCCCCTGCCTACTGCTCTACAGACCACGGGTCCCGCTGATGGGAGAACAGGAGTCGGAGCCTCAAGAGTTCTTTGCCCGGGCCTCCTGCTTCCAAGCCTCTTCCTTCCTTCCCCTTCTCCCCGAGAAGAGGAGCATCGGAGGAGATGACCAGCTATTAATCATCCTTTTCAGTCTCTCCAGCAAGGCTTTTTAGACATATAACCACAAATTAGCTAGATGTTTTTACCAGGTTTTATTATCCAAAGGGTTTCTTTCATTTTGGACTCTTTCAGATTTTTTTTATATTTTTTGATTGATTTTAAATTTTGTTTATCTTGACTGATCATGGTGATTTTGAACTTTTATATTTTTGAATGATTTCAATTTTTGATGAAGTGACTGATTTTACAAATACCATCTTTTTAGATCAAGGTTTTTCAATCAGTTTGGATTTTTTTTTTTTTTGACTTTGATTCCCCTTTTTCCTGATTTTGGTTTGATTTTGAATTTTATTCTTTTTGATTTAATTGACTGGCTTTATGCAAGTATATCCTTTTTTGGCTGAGCTTTGCAGACTTTCAATAAATGAACACACACTCGGCGCCACACCAGTCGGCTGCCTTTTGCAACAGCGGCTCGATTCCGAGTTTTTTTTTCCCTTCCTCTCTCTTTTGATCACTTTTTTTTTTCACCCCACTTATATCACGGACACACAGATCGTCCCAAATGTCTCCTGAGCCGGTGGACGGAGCCACTGTTTATAGCAGGATACGATATAACAGGGAAGAGCTGCTAGCATTTAACCGCCACCCGGTCCCACTGGAAAAACTCGACATACCGAGAGAACTGAGGCGAAAACGCCGCGGCTGCCGGGCTGGAGTAAGGCGGAGGACAAAAAATATAAGGTACAGACCCTCCCTTCCATCTGTTGTCATGGGAAATGTACGGTCGATACTGGGAAAGTTAGATGAGCTAGCGGCTATCTCCCGTTATGATAGCACTTACCGGGAGTGCTCTCTCCTTTTGTTTACTGAGACGTGGCTAACTGAACTAGCAGCAGATGCTAACATTGAGCTGGAGGGTTTTCACATGATACGAGCTGACCGAACACCAGAGAGTGGCAAAACTAGGGGCGGTGGAGTGATAATGTATGTTAACAACAACTGGTGCAGACCGGGACATATCACTGTTAAACAACGACACTGCAGCAAAGACATTGAGTTGCTAGCTGTTAGCATGAGGCCTACATATCTCCCGAGAGAACACTCACACGTGATCTGCATTGTTGTTTATGCAAATCCGACGGCGAACGCTGGGACAGCGCGTGACGTCATCCATTCAGTAACCAGCAGGCTGCAGACAGAACACCCAGATGCTCTTCTCCTCATCTCAGGCGATTTCAACCACGTTTCACTGTCTCCCATTCTGCCCACTTTCACCCAGTATGTCACATGCCACACTAGAGACAATAAAACACTGGATTTGTTCTACGCAAACACTAAGGAGGCGTACACCTCATCACAACTCCCCCCACTTGGGAGATCGGATCACAACTTGGTTCATCTCCGACCGGTGTACAAACCCCTAGTGCACAGACAACCTCCGGCCATGCACACTGTGGAGTTATGGTCTGAGGAGACAATGGACACTCTAAAGGACTGTTTTGAAGCCACTGCCTGGAAGCAGCTCTGCGATCCACATGGTGAGGACATCGATGGCCTCATTCACACCTTCACGGGCTACCTCAGCTTCTGTGTGGACAAATCCGTTCCCACCAAGACCATACGGCGTCACTCAAACAACAAACCCTGGATCAACCCTGAGATAAAAACACTTCTGAGAGAGAAGAAGAGGATCTTCAGGTCGGGGAACAGGGAGATGCTGAAGTCCGTACAGAGGGAGCTGAGGAGAAAGATCAGAGAAGGCAAGGACAGCTTCAGGAAGAAGATGGAGGACAAGCTGCAACAGAGTGACATCAGCGGGGTCTGGAGAAACCTCAAAACCATCTCGGGGCTCCAGAATACCTCCCCCCAGGCCACGGGGGGCAGGGAGTGGGCGAACAACCTGAATCTGTTTTTCAATAGATTTGACCAACCGCCCTCCCCCCTGTCTGCACAACAACCACTGCTGCCTCTAAGAAATCAAGTCCTGCTGCCCACTCCCCACTCCACCGACACCCCCCCCACTCCCAACACACAGCCCCCCATCCTGACCCTGACCAAGACCCAGGTGAGGACGGAGCTGAGGAAGATCAAGGCGAGGAAGGCGTCGGGACCGGACGGCATCAGCGCAAAGCTCCTCAAGTCCTGTGCAGACCAGCTGTGTGGGATTGTGACGTATATCTTCAACATGAGCCTGAAACTGGGGAGGGTACCACAGCTGTGGAAAACATCTTGTGTGGTACCTGTACCAAAAACTTCCCACCCCAAAGACCTGAACAGCTTCAGACCGGTGGCCTTGACGTCCCACTTGATGAAGACCCTGGAGAGACTGCTCCTTGCTCATCTCCGCCCCCTGGTGGAACCAGCGATGGATCCACTCCAGTTCGCCTACCAGCATGGCATTGGGGTGGAGGATGCGGTGATCTTCCTCCTTCACCGTTCTCTGTCCCACCTGGAGAAGCCCGGGAATATGGTGAGGATCATGTTCTTTGACTTCTCCAGTGCTTTCAACACCATCCAACCGATGATCCTGAAGGACAAGCTGCTGCGCGCAGGGGTGGACCAGCACCTGTCATCATGGATCCTGGACTACCTCACGAACCGGCCTCAGTTTGTGAGAACCCGGGACTGTGTTTCCGACACGATCATCAGTAGCACGGGGGCCCCCCAGGGAACGGTGCTGGCTCCCTTCCTGTTCACTCTTTATACTGCGGACTTCTCACACAACACAACACATTGCCATCTACAGAAGTTCTCTGATGACTCTGCGATCGTTGGTCTCATCTCCAGCGGAGATGAAGCTGAGTACAGAGGGCTTATCCAGGACTTTGTGGACTGGTGCCATCGGAACTGCCTCCAGATCAACGCGAGGAAAACTAAGGAGCTGGTGGTGGACTGCCGCAGGCATGGGCAGCCCCTCACAGCACCAGTAAATATACAGAGAACAGACATCGAGATGGTGACATCCTACAAGTACCTGGGTATTCATCTGAACAATAAACTAGACTGGTCACACAATACTGACGCACTCTACAAGAAGGGACAGCGCAGGCTGTTCCTGCTGAGGAGACTCAGGTCTTTTGGTGTACAAGGGGCGCTGCTGAAGTCATTCTATGACACGGTGGTGGCATCAGCCATCACTTTTGGAGTGGTCTGCTGGGGCAGTGGCATTACTGCAGCCGATAGGAAGAGACTGAACAAACTGATTAAGAAAGCTAGCTCTGTCCTGGGGCAACGCCTTGATCCGATGGAGGAGATAGGAGAGAGAAGGACGGTGGCTAAACTGTCATCTCTGCTGGAGTCCGAGTTCCACCCTATGCAGGACATACTGGATGCACTGAGGAGCTCATTTAGCAGCAGACTACATCATCCCAGGTGCACAACCGAGAGGTTTCGTAGGTCCTTCCTACCAACGGCTGTCAGACTGTACAACCTAAGCAGGGCTGCTCGCAGAGATAGCAAAAAGACGTAACAAACTAATAGGGGTGGGTTTTTTTTGTTTTTTTTTGAATGCAAAAGATGCAATAGACTTACACAATGGTCCTCTCCGGCATACAACTAGGAACATACCGGTCGCTATGGAGGGTGAGAATATGTATGGGCACATAATCATACCATGTAGGATAACTAAATAGACGGTTATGCTGTTTCATCCCACCTAGCAACAATGCTCTGCACTGTGTGTGTTTATATATTTACATATTTATTCCATCTAGCTACAATGCTCTGCACTGGGTGTGTTTATATTTATATATCTATATATTTATTCCATCTAGCTACAATGCTCCGCACTGTGTTTTTATATATCTACATATTATTCCATCTAGCTACATTGCTCCGCACTGTGTGTGTTTATATACTTGCATATTTATTCCATCTAGCTACAATGCTCCGCACTGTGTTTTTATATATCTACATATTATTCCATCTAGCTACATTGCTTCGTACTGTGGGTGTTTATATATTTACATATTTATTCCATCTAGCTACAATGCTCTGCACTGTGTGTTCATATATTCATATATTTATTCCATCCAGCTACAATGTTCTGCACTGTGTGTCTGTGTGTGTGTGTGTATATATATATTTTATAGTAATATGTACATATGTACAGTATATTAGCTGCTCTTGCTTGTTTTTTGTTTTTTTTTGTTTTTTTTTGTTTTTTTTCTTGCCTTCTGATTGTTGCTCTGAGTGTTGCTATCCCTGTGCTGTTGCAATCCTGGAATTTCCCCGTTGTGGGACTAATAAAGGCTTATCTTATCTTATCTTAAATACTACAGCATATTAAAAGACATTATGGGAGTTTGTGAGAGCACAGATTCAGTGTCCATCTTTTCTGGTTTTTCAAGAAGGTGTTTTTCTACAAGAGGTGTTACAATTTTTATGAGTTTTTAAGGGTTACTCTTTTAAGGTGTTTTTAAACAGACCTCCTATACATCAGTTTTCCTGATCTTAAATATTCACCCAGATTTACCAAGAGCAAAGTGAGACCATGAGTGTTATGATCCGAGCGCTGATCTCATCCGTGCTCGGGTCATACGTCATCTCCTGCAGGCTTGACAGCAGTGATTACCCTCTGGCTCCCCGGGCTCTTATTGTGACAGCGCTCGGAGGAGCTTCCTGCTGTCAAAGCCTGCCAGCTGTTCTGCATTAGGGCTCGTTCGCACCCAGCATTTAAGCGGATGCTGAATGCAGCCCAGTGCAGCAGTCTCCTTCGAATTTCCCTCTGTTTTGGCATCGAGCGAGCGTTCCTCGTCTCAGACGTCAATATTCCTCTTTGATTCCTCATCTCTGATCATCCCTCGTCCTCATCGGGAATTGTAAGTGTGCCTGCTCAGCCTTACAGTCTCTGTCCCTAGTCATAGTGTGTTTTAGCCCACCGTGGCTTATTACTTTGTCGCTTTGTGTTATCCTTCTGTTCCTTTTTCCTTTAATAAACATCATTGCAAACTCACCGGTGACCTGTGGCGTCTTATGGTGGCTCGCGAGGGCCACCGTGACAATGAGGGGCTGTCGTTAATACCAAGGGTGTATTCCAGGTGTCTGACTGGACAGGTCAGCGGAGGTCGCCTGGTAGATAGAGACAGTACAGCTGGATTAACCCTCAGTCACCAAGCACACATACACACATGTGACAGAATTTCCTATGAGGAAAATTCCTCTGGGAACTGCAAGATGGTGAGCCTAACTTCAATCTTGAGGTACAAGGTCAAAGAGTCTTCAACAGCGTGGACTATGTTAATTTTGTGCCTGGCCTCATTGCATATGTATTTGTGGGAGTTGTCATGTCAACACGCAAATATGAGGGAGGGGAGTATTTAAATGAGTGGCGCAAGGTGATTTACTAAGGTTTGCGGTTGTCAGTCTCCTGCTAAATGCGCCAGGATATAACGCTCCAAAAAAGCTTTTCTTAATTTATCTGCCCCTGACATGATAGTGATTGTTGGTGCCAGGAGAAAACACTGGCGAGAACCGAGGGCACATGGAACAAGCTTCTCTCTTTGCGTGACTTTATTTGGCATGAAAGAAGAACAGATTATATGAATATCAACAGTCTCACAAAGATCGGTGTTATGCTGAACTGGACATCTCTTCTATATCCCCCAGACCTTGACCTGGGGGGAGCAGCACCCATGGAGACTTCAACTGCAAGGGGAGCAGCACCCACGGAGACCTTGAACAGAGGGGGAGCAGCACCCACAGAGATCTCAGAAGAAGGCTCACACACACAAAACAGACACCGGGTCAGTCACTGGCAGCAGTGGAGCCCGGCGAGGAGAGCCCAGGCGCAGCGAATGGCTGCATCCGGCCCTCCCACCAAGAGCCAGGTATGATTTCTCTATGACAGATAACATCAAAACAAAAAAGAGAAATTGCCTGAGCTTGAGCTGCATCACCGTCCAGGACTCTGGCATCTCTACCCGGAATAGCCACCTCAGGGGAAGGAAAGGGGAAAAACACCGGAGAGAAATCACTGGCAGCAGTGGTGCCCGGTGAGGAGAGATCAGGAGCAGAGGACATCTGCATCCGATTCTCCTTACTCTGAGCCAGACAAGAATTCTCAGTATATGTATATGTTAAAACAGAGCTGAGCACTTGCCTGGACTTGAGCTCCACCACCGTCCAGGACTCCAACGACTCTGATGTGATGACCCCTGCAGCAGGTATGGTGGTGGATGCAGCCTGCAGACCTCCAGGTGAGGCGACTGACGCAAGTGGCTCATCCGGCATGGTGGCTGGAACTGGAGGTCGTCTCACTGCGGTGCTAAGTCCCTTGCAGCTGAAACCCAGGGACATTGTGATGTTGCCACAGGTTTCAGGTCACCAGGAGCGCTCTTCTCCCATCTGGAACATGACTACGGGGCTAAAACGGGACTCTTCAGGACCACAGGTTCCTCTGTTGCCCGTTGGCTCCACTCCATGACCGGCGGGCACCCAGGGAAAACAGGAGGAGAGATGGGAGTAGCAAGTGAGGTAATGGTGTCAGCAGCAGGCGGTGAGGACTCAGTGAGCTGCAGTTGCTGAGCCTCACCACTGGGAATAAGGCACATGATGGTTGCTGTTGCTGTAAGCCCAGAGTCATTCCTCCCAGTGGCTGCAGTGGGTATGGGCCCCCCTGAAGAAGATGGAGGAGCCGGCCCTGCAGACACGTCTTCCGCCGAATCAGCTGCTGTAGCGGAGGAGGCCCTCTTCCTTCTCCGGCATGAAGCAGCTGGGTGGCGGTGAGAGGCTGGACATGTCTGATCCAAGGGACGTACCGTCGGCTCAGGAACAGATGGGGATGAGCTTCCTACTAGCCCATGGGGCATGTGTCGCAGGTTGGTCACAGAAACAAGGAGCGCTATAAACTTCGTGCAGCTCCATAGATGGAGAAATGCCTCAATGAGCTGAGCTGCCCTGTCCCAGCATTGCAGCACCTCCTCGGAAGTGCGGCAGCAGTGAGCGTCCGCAACGATGTCCTCCAACAGCACAACTGCCCAACACTCCTCCTTATCCAGTCTGAAACTCCCGTAGTCCGTGCGGCCAGTCATGCCAACAGTGGACTAAAAGTGGGAGAACAGAAAAAGGGAAAAACAAAACAGCAGAAATGCACAGTGGCTGGTGTCCGCCCTGGTCGTGTCCTTCTGTCATGAATCGCTCGTTTCATGGGCGAAGCTAGAAGACCAAATGCATACTATGGTTTCTGCAGATTTATTAATGCAAAAACAGACACGAATATTAATATACAAAACCTAAACCATAAAGTGCTGGGCACTGACATACAAATCTCTCTCTGGTAGTCCATCGAATTTGATGATGACCATCTTCTTTATTTGTGAGTCTGCTGGTGTTTGAATAGTCCGATCCTGGATCTGCAGATTCGATTACAGACCGGGCATGTGAAGGAGGTGCTGGGGGGAGCAGGGGGGACTTGGCGAGCATGCCTCTTTGCACACTTTGCTGTCCGGTGTTGTGTGCGCTCTTCCTCCATATAATCCACTCCCTGTGAGGAGTGGGAGCGCCAGATGTCTCGGCAGGAAGCGAGTTCCTCCAGCGAAGAGGGGTTGATCCGACATCTCTTCAGGATGGACTTCATTTGGTCTTTGAAACGCTTCTTCTGCCCACCAGCGCTGCGTTGGCCTCAGTGTAACTGACCATACAGGATTCTGCGTGGGAGTCTGTGGCTGGGCATCCGGATGACATGCCCCAACCACCTGAGTTGATGCTGGGCCATGATGGACTCCACGCTGTAGCTGTCATCTCTCTCCAGCACTTCTGTGTGCGGCAGTCTGTCCTTCCAAGTGATGCCAAGGATCTTCTGGAGACATCTTACATGGAAGGTCTCCAGGCTTCTCAAATAGCGCCTGTAAGTAGTCCATGCCTCACATCCATACAGTAAGGTGGTGATACATACAGCTCTGTAGACCAGCACTTTGGTGTGGAGTTTGAGGTTACTGTTCTGAAAAACCCTTCTCCTTAGACGACCAAAAGATGCTGATGCTTGCTTGAGGCGGTTGTGGATCTCGTCATCCATTGAGCAGGTGTCAGACATTATGCTCCCCAGGTATTTGAATGTGGGCACCGTGAGCAACTGTTGCCCTGCTGCTGTGAGGGTTATTGGGTTTTGTGGGGGGTCAGTACTGGACTGACAGAGTACCTCTGTCTTCTGGGTGTTGATTGTTAGTCCCATTCTGGTGTATGCAGTTACAGCTGCCGAGAGGATGATTTGTAGAGCGTCTGGTGTATGGGCAACTAGGGCACAGTCATTGGCGTATTGTAGCTCAATGATGGTCTCTGATGTTAGCTTGGAAGTTGCCTGTAGCCTCCTGATGTTGAACAGGTTACCATCAAGCCTGAAGTCAATGGTAACTCCAGCTTGCTTCTCCACCATCCTATGAAGCAGAGTTGTTACACAGACAAGGAAGATGTTGAAGAGAACTGGGGCCAGCACACAGCCTTGCCTCACTCCAGTTTGCACTCCAAAAGGTTCTGAGCTGTGCCTCCCCACTACCACTCTGGCCATCATCCCAGAATGGAACTGCGCAAGGATGGTGAGAAACTTGGGTGGACACCCAAATCTCTTCAGGTCTTGCCACAGTAGCTCCCTGTTCACTGTGTCAAATGCCTTTGACAAGTCGACAAAGGCAATGAACAGGTCCTTATGCTGCTCCCGACATTTCCCTTGTTGCTGACGCGTCACAAAGATCATGTCAACTGTCCCCCTGTCCTTCCGAAAACCACACTGTGACTCTGGGGTGACCCGCTGTGATATTGCAGAGATGAGTCTGTGAAGTATGACCTTGGCAAGGACCTTTCCAGCAATGGCCAACAGAGGGATACCCCTACTATTGGAGCAGATGGATTTGTCTCCTTTATTCTTGTAAATGGTAACAATGTTGCCATCTTTCCACTGTTGTGGGACACACTCTCATCTCCACACCTCTGAGATATAGAGATACAGTGTCCGAGTGCAGAGGCAGCCTCCTTCCTTGAGAAGTTCAGCTGGGATGCCATCAGGTCCAGGGGATTTATTGTTTTTCAGGGTTTTTACTGCATTCAGGATTTCTTTGAAGGTTGGGGGGAGGTCAAAATCTGGCAAGGTAGGATGTTCAGGGAGCTCTGCAAGGACAGTTGGGTCCACTGAGGTGGGCTGGTTAAGCACGGTGTTAAAATGCTCAGCCCACCGCTCCACTATCATGGCCTGATCCTTGATTAAAGAAGATCCATCAGCAGATCTAACAGGTGCCAGGGAGCAGTTTCTGGGGCCGTAGATGGTTTTGACTGCATCATAGAAACTGTGCATATCGTTTCTATCAGCATGAGTCTGGATTTCATTGGCCTTTGAGGTCCACCACTCATCTTGCAGTTTCCTGAGAGTTGTTTGGACCTCAGAACGAAGGGCTTGCCATTGTTTCTTATGGAGTTGGGATTGTGGGTTGTTCAAGGTGGATCTGTGTGCCCTGTGCATTCTGTCCAGGAGGGTGGAAATATTTACAGCATTCTGGTCAAACCAGTCCTGATGTTTCTTGGTTTTGAAACCGATGGCTTTGGCTGCAGTGTCAAAGAGGATGGTGGATAGAGTGGTCCACTTCTCATCCATCCCAGACTCTGAGATGAACAGTTGTTCAATACCTGCCAGCCTCTCAGCTAGGGAGCGACGGAAGTTGTCACAGATGACGCTGCTAGAGAGTCTGGCACAGTGGAGTGTTTTCCTCTTTGGGCCACCGTGGCGAGGTAGGGGCCGAACATGCATTCTGACCTTTGTCAGAATCATGCGGTGATCGGTCCAGCAGTCTGCCCCTCGCATAGCTCTTGTGATGAGCACGTCCTTGAGGTCAGCCCTCCTCACGATCACATAGTCGATCAGGTGCCAATGTTTGGACCTGGGATGCATCCAGGATGCCTTATATTTGTTCTTTTGCTGGAAGATTGTGTTAGTGATGGTAAGATCATGTTCCGCACAGAGACTAAGAAGTCTCATGCCATTGGGGTTGACTTTTCCAATGCCATGGGCACCGATCACACCATTCCAGTTTTGCAAGTTCTTTCTGACTCTTGCATTGAAATCACCAAGCAGCATGATTTTGTCACCCTTTGGGATGTGACTGAGAATGTCATCGAGTGCCTCATAGAAGTGGTCCTTCTCTTCAGTATTCGATGGCAGAGTTGGTGCATAGGCACTTACCAAAGTGACATACCTACATTTTGCAAGGGGGATGCGAAGAGTCATGAGCCTTTCACTGACACCCACTGGTGATTCTGTGAGCTTGTGCAGGAGGCTGTTCTTGATTGCAAAACCAACTCCATGAAGGAGCTGCCCACCAATGGGGTATCCTTTCCAAAAGAATGTATAACCCTCTCCTACTTCATTGAGTGAGCCTTCCTCGAGGAGTCGGGTCTCACTGAGTGCTGCCACATCCACATTGTAGTGCTTCAGCTCGCTGGCAACAAGTGCTGTTCTGTACTGTGGTCTGTCTGGACTAGCATCCAGGAGTGTCCTTATGTTCCATGCTGCAATTCTAAATGGTATTGTTTTTGTTTTTCGACCGCATAGTGGAATGTCCCGACAGGTGCTGTTTTCTATCCGGGTGCTATGCTGAGTGGGCAATGTTTAGGCCACCTTTTCTAGGCCTTTCCCCAGTTGGGGTGAGCAGTGCCGTCCCTAAATAGGGCTGCTCAGACGCACAGGGGTCTGCCGGAAGCAGCTGCCACTCAATCCCAACTGCTAACGACCGTTGCCCTGTGCCGCTGACGTGCAGAGTTCCAGCTAGGAGCTTCCAGCTCATTCAAACCTGCCCCCGTTACTGGATGCTCCATCGCCGCCAGACTTTAGAGGTTGGAGACTCAGGTAAAGAAGATACCTGCGCAGTGATGGTTTTTAGAGTGGCATGGGGGGTGCACTTTTCCCGATGCCACTACCTTGATTGTAGAGAAGATGGTTCCAGTGGCAAGGGAGACCCTAGACGACTGGCATCTTCTCACAACTGCAGGAGGCTGCCGGAATCCAGGATTTTGGGAAACCGCCTCAAAGCGTGCCACCACCAGCTTGCTTTTTTGTCAGGGTGTGCTCCCTTAGCCTTCGTCCGCTTTTACAGCCATTATGGTGTTTATCATCACTACCAGCTTCTGCCTGCTCTACCGTTGAGGTCTTCATCTTCATCTTCGGGATCACTCTTAGTCTGGCCTCTACCCTTCGACCTGTTCGGCTTGGGTGACCCTGCCAGGAGTACGAGACTCCGGCCAACATAGCTCTAGGGGTCATGGAGACGCTGAAAGTGGCCCACCACGATAAGGTGGTGATCCCATCGGGACACATACATTTTGTATAACCATACACATAAACATTTCTATGGTTATACAAAACCTAAACCATAAAGTGCTGGGCACTGACATACAAATACAAACACAGTAAACACTGGAGGAGAGCGGGACTCAACGTCCAGGGAGACGTGAAGCCGAAATGCTGAGCAACTGGGGCGGAATAAAGCCGGAGCGCACCCAGAGGCAGCGGGGCTCATGGCTGGAAATGAGGGGAAAACATACCTGGACGGAGCACATCTACTCTCCTCAACAGCGGGACCCCAACACACTCAGAACACACCATGAATTCTGCTGTCTACCAAAAAATCCTGAAGGAGACTGTCCAGCCATCTGTTCGTGACCTCAAGCTGAAGCGCAGTTGGGTTCTACAGCAGGACAATGATCCAAAACACACCAGCAAGTCCACCTCTGAATGGCTTAAGAAAAACAAAATGAAGACTTTGGAGTGGCCTAGTCAAAGTGTTGGCCTGAATCTGATTAAGATTCTGTGGCATGACCTTTAAAAGGTGGTTCATGCTTGAAAACCCTCCAGTGTGGCTGAATTACAACAATTCTGCATAGATGAGTGGGCCCAAATTCCTCCACAGTGCTGTAAAAGACTCATTGCCAGTTATCACAAATGCTTGATTGCAGTTGTTGCTGCTAAGGGTGGCCCAACTAGTTGGTTGGTTTAGGAGCCAATCACTTTTTCACACAAAGCCATGTAGGTTTGGATTTTTTTTTACCCTTAATAATAAACATCTTCATTTAAAAACTGCATTTTGTGTTTACATGTGTTATCTTTGTGTAATATTTAAATTTGTTTGATGATCTGAAACATTTAAGTGTGACAAACATACAAAAAAATGAGAAATCAGGGAGGGGGCAAACACTTTTTCACACCACTCTATCTATTTATCTATCTATCTATCCGTCTATCATGCCTAAATTTTTGGTCCAAATCAAACTGACAAATCCTAAAGTGCAGACCATATGGGTTAGGTGTGAAAGCTCCCAAAATGCATTTTATCATATTCAGTAGGTCTTCACATCTATCTACTGGACAAAGTTATATTTAAATATATTTTTCATTTGTGGATGCTTAACCCCTTGCACTCTGGTCAATTTTCCTAAAAACACCAAAAAATAACGTGCCCAAAGTAAATCGAAAGCTGTTCTTCAACCCTTTGCAGCATCTTCATGGGGTTGGTCTCATTTAAAAGAAAACACTTTGAATTTTTTGGCAAAACAGTCATAATCTCTCTAAGTGCTCCGGACACTGAGTTACAGTCATCTAAACATACTGAACTTGAAGAAAATAAATTTGGCCTGGGTGTTTTTTTTGGATACAAATGATTGCAAATAACACACAGCTGTCCGATCCAGCTGGAAAATACAACAGAAATGTAGAACCAAGTGTTATCAAGCTGAGATCCAAATTTGGTAACAATACCACAAAAAATGAATATATTACACAGCTTTTTTCTCAGGTTGTTCCCAGGCATTGTTGACCTGTGCCAAACTGTGCACAACTTTTGGAAAAACGTCTAGAACTTTTGAATGCTTCAACATAGAAGCTTCATCTTGGGCTCTAATGAAAGGTGACACTCAGGGCTATCTTGTTTGATAGGCCAAACTGTGCCAAACTGTGCCAAATGGCACAGTTTGGCACAGTTTGGAAAAATGTCTAGAACTTTTGAATGCTTCAACATAGAAGCTTCATCTTGGGCTCGAATGAAAGGTGACACTCAGGGCCATCTTGTTAGCTATCCAGAAACACTGTCAGTAGTAATGATGCAGAGAAAATGAAGTTTCAATTCTAAACACGCTTTACTGAACAAAAATGTCAATATACAAAACATACTATTTACAAACAACAAATTCAATTCAATTCAACTTTATTTACACTACCGTTCAAAAGTTTGGGGTCACCCAGACAATTATTTTGTGTTTTCCATGAAAAGTCACACTTATTTACCACCATGAGTTGTAAAATGAATAGAAAATATAGTCAAGACATTGACAAGGTTAGAAATAATGATTTGTATTTGAAATAATAATTTTTTCCTTCAAACTTTGCTTTCGTCAAAGAATCCTCCATTTGCAGCAATTACAGCATTGCAGACCTAACATGATTGCATAAGGGTTTTCTAATCATCCATTAGCCTTCTGACGCGATGAGCAAACACATTGTACCATTAGAACACTGGAGTGATAGCTGCTGGAAATGGGCCTCTATACACCTATGTAGATATTGCACCAAAAACCAGACATTTGCAGCTATAATAGTCATTTACCACATTAGCAATGTATAGAGTGTATTTCTGATTAGTTTAAAGTTATCTTCATTGAAAAAAAGTGCTTTTCTTTCAAAAATAAGGAAATTTCTAAGTGACCCCAAACTTTTGAACGGTAGTGTATATAGCGCAAATTCACAAGAACAGTCATCTCACAGCACTATCAACTGTAGGGGGAACCCCCACAGTTGCAGAAAGACCCCAGCAATCAGGCGATCCCCTGTGAGCAAGCACTTGGCGACGGGGGAGAGGAAAAATTCCCTTTTAACAGGAAGAAACCTCCAGCAGAACCAGGCTCAGGGAGGGGCAGTCATCTGCTGCGACTGGCTGGGAGGTGAGGGGACAGAGAAGATGAAAAGAACAGACATGTAGAGAGCAAACAGCACGATGGGGACTCAATCTATGGGAGAGAACAAACAGATGTTAGTGACCAGCAAATGGGAACAAATGTGAAATTGAAATTGAATTAGGGATACAGGGCGCTTGTGCATGCAGCAACCGGCAGCTGGTGGCTTGTCACCAGACTGCAAAACAAATCTACTTACGGGTACAAAATAAGTAATAAAAAAAAAAAAAGTCCTTTATAGGTTATTGGCAATATGCCAGTTATTGTAACAGTCCCGGTTTGGGATCAAACAGAGAGGCACATCACAGGTGGAGCACTTGAGTGGTGTCTTTTTACCACAGTGCCTACATCGTGCCCGTCCATTTGTGCGGTACCCTGAGATAAAGCCAATCCTGTGATGTGCAGTGGGTGTAGGATGAGGTGGCGTGGGTGTGGCTGATGGAGAGCGCAACTGTGCCAGCTGCGTAGCAAGGGTCTCCCGAAATGCCTTCTGTCTCAGTGGCTTCTCTCCTCTTCCAGAGGTGAGTGCCTTGTGGAGGATGTAGGCATTGACGATTGCAATGTCCATGAAGTGGTAAAAAAAGCTCTTATACCACTTCATGGTCTTATGGGGCACACTGTAGTAGCCTATCAGGGCATCTGATAGGTCGACTCCACCCATGCACCTGAATGGACAAAAAAACATAATTTTTAGAACACTTCAATATATTACTCAAGCCAATTGTTAGATTTTCAAATCATTACATACCTGTTGTAGTCCTTTACGCAAGGCGGCACGGAGATGTCCTTTCTTGACCACTGCCCCTGTGCATCTTTCACCCTCCGGGACACATTCTCTCCTGAGTGGGCAGTGTGCACTGTGAAACACATGAACACATCCCTTGTGTCTCGCCACTGGAGGAAAAGAAGGGAGTCCTTCCTAATCCAGCGGATGCTTCCCCGTGGAGAGCTGGAAACCAGGCTGTTGTCCTTGGTCTGGGGAAAGCCAACCCTGTTGGTGCGGATGGCTCCAGAGGCATAGATCCTCTTTTTCAGGAGATCCTGAAAAAGAGCAGGGCTTGTGTAGAAATTGTCCACAAAGAGTTTGTACCCAGTGCCCAGCAACCGTGTGTCAAGTAGCTGTATCACTGACTCATAACTGAGTCCCATGCCACTACTTGACTTTGCTTTGCCCTTACACACAAAAAAGTCCCAGGTGTAGCCAGTACTGGAGTCGGCCAGCACAAACAGCTTGTAGCCCCACTTCACTGGCTTGTTTCTCATATACTGTTTGAAGCCAATGCGGGCTTTTGATGCAACCATCCTCTCATCAATGGAGATGTCCTGACCAGGGTGAAAGTTTCTCCTGCATGCTTCTCTCATCTCTTCATAGAGAGGCTTGATTTTGCTGAGGCAGTCATGCATATCCGTGCCTCTCTTCTGCTCATTGGCCTCTTCTGCTGCTGGGCTGCTGAGGTGAAGGGCCCAGCCGATCAGGAGAAACTTTGTCCTGGTCATTACACTCTTGGGGAAAGGAAGGCTGTACAGGTGTCCCCCTCGCCAGTAATCACTGAAGGATTTGCACTTGACTATACCCATGTAAATAATCAGGCCAAAAAATGAGAGCAGGTCGGAGCGTGTGAGGTCAATCCAGGGGCTGGTGGGTGTGTTGTAGTGTGCAGAGCCATGCAGGTTGGTGTTCTCAACAATGTGGTCTAGTACAGATGGAGTGAAAAATAACTCAAACAACTGAACGGGGGTGTATAAAGCTGTTGTAATTAGCTGAGGTCCAGGTGGATTTTTGGGATGAAAAATGGGCTGTGGTGGAATGATGTCTGGGGTGTCGGAATCATGCCACCTCTCCTCAGCTGATGAAGGGCCGGCCGATGTCCCAGGCTGAGGGCTGCCATCACCACTCTCGCCTCCTCTTCCTCTCCTGCTACCTCCTCTTCCTCTTCCTCTCCCTCTCCCTCTCCCTCTCCTTCCTCTTCCTCTCCCCAGTGGTGTCCCTCTTTTTGGGGTAGGGGTTTCCTCTTCTGACGAGCTCGCCTGCAGCTCCCTTCTTCTGCGCTTGCTGGCAGAGTGCTCGTCTGGCGCCCACTCTTCACCAGAGTCTTTATCTGAAGTTTGTCTGTTATGTGAAAATAAAGTCATTTACAAAGTTCAATTTTTATTTTTCACTATTCTCCTATTTTCCCAGAGTTCACATACACAGCACAGTTCCTGTTTTTTTTTTACAAGAAAAAATAGCCTAAAGTGCAATAAAAATTATACTAAAACATTATTACATTTCTAGAGGGCAACAAACAACCCACTGGGAGGAGACCCCGGGGCAGACCCAGGACTCGGTGGACAGACTATGTCTCCCAGCTGGTCTGGGAACGCCTTGGTATCCTCTCTGGAGAGCTGGAGCAGGTGGCTGGGAAGAGGGAAGTCTGAGCTTCTCTGCTTGAACTGCTGCCTCCGCAACCCGGACCTCCGGAAAAGTGGTAGAAGATGGATGGATGGATGGATAACAAACAACCCCCCCACACACACACACAAAAACATGCCACGTAAAACATGTGTGGCCTTTTTTACAAGAAAAAATAGCCTACAGTGCAATAAAAATTATGCTAAAATATCTATCTGCAATGCACAGGATAACCCCCCCTCCGCCCCGCTACAGAGGAACTCTGCACACCAAAAAACTTGTGGCCATGACGCACCGTTGGAATTACCGATCGGTCAAAAGTGATTTTTATTACTATTTTCATTGCTAAAGAATAATTTAGCTTATAACACCTGTCCACAACAGCAGTAAGTTCCTCATTGTCAGACGAACATGAAGCTGGTCCAGTTGTAACGGACTCGTGCTTCTGGTCACCCGACCCGGTCCAAACATCTCCGCTTCCACGCTTGCGGTTTTGGCGAACCGTTTTTCCAAACAAGACTGACTGATGCTACCGTTCCGCACAGGTCTCAATGTCAGTCACCCAGTGGCTTAGGCAAAATAGATTTTATGCAGGGAGACGCACGTCAGCTGTCAAACTTCTCTGCTTCAACTGGCTCGTATTCGCAGCCGTTAGTAGGCAGGTCCTTCTTGCTAGGTTTTCAGTCATTGGTTCTTCAAGGTTTCAGAAACCCAATTCAAGGCTCTTATTAGTCAAATGAGAGGTCAATCAGATGAACTAATCTGTTCGCGGCTGTGTCTGCAGCTTTTATTTTCAGTGCGCGCTTGGACGCCATCACCACCTACATCACCATCATCAGCATCTCCATCATGCGTCCGAGAGCGCACAAAGGCGCTCTCGTACACCCTCGTGCGTTCTAGGATGCAGAGACTTGCCCGCCCGCGGTACAACGGAGTGCAAGAGGTTAATATATTGCTCGACAGAGCCATTGACCTGTGGTACTGTGGTATTGACCTCTTCACCTGTGGTATTGACCTCTTTACGCAAGATGGTGCCCACAGTGGTCGCCATGGTGCTTCGCTGCGCCCTTTGTTTGTTTTTGTTTGTCAATTGTGTGTCTGCCTGCTCTTATACCCGTGAAGAGCTTCTAAATATCAGGACTTTCACTCCCACGGACCTACTCCCAGTTTTTTTAGCTCCTGCCACCGATCTGGTTCATTGTTTGGCTCGAAAAGTGAGATGGCGAAAGAGAGGAAGACGAGCGGGCACTCTCGTACGGCTCCGCAGGAGAGGCACGCGCACGGCTTTGCCTGGTATATTTCTGTCCAATGCCAATTCTCTCTCTAACAAGGTAGATGAACTGAGACTGCTGATGCGTTTTAAGGACCTCTCTTCCTCGGCTGCCCTCTGTTTTACTGAGACCTGGCTCAGGGAAAATACGCAGGACAGCGCGCTGCTCCTTGAGGGATTTCAGCTGTTTCGTGCTGATCGTGACACAGAGCTCTCCGGTAAATCCTCAGGAGGAGGAGTCTGCTTTTACATCAACAGCAGCTGGTGCTCTGATGTAACGGTAATTTCCAAACACTGTTCTCCCGCCCTGGAATTTCTTTTTATTAACTGCAAGCCATTTTATTCCCCGCGGGAGTTCGCTTCATTCATCCTCGCCACTGTGTACGTCCCTCTCGACGCGGACGCGCGCGAAGCTCAGCGCGCACTCGCAGATCACATTCAACATATGGAGCGCACTTTCCCGGACTCTCTGGTTATTGTGGTTGGCGACTTTAACCAGAGCAATCTGAGCCACGATCTCCCCCGTTACAAACAGTTTATTAAATGCCCCACCAGAGGAAAGAACATGCTGGATCACTGTTACACCACAGTGAAGGACGCGTATCGCGCTGTTCCCCGCGCTGCGCTCGGACTATCTGATCACGTGATGGTCCACCTCATTCCCACTTACAGACAGAGACTGAAGCTCACTAAACCTGTTGTGAGCACTACGAATAAATGGACCAGTGAAGCTGAGGAGAAGCTGGAAATGTGCATGGAAATAACTGACTGGGGCATGTTTAAAGGAGCCATGCATGATCTGGATGAGTACACGGACACTGTGAACTCATATATCCACTTTTGTGAGGAGAGCATTCTTCCATCGCGCACCAGGGTGAGGTACTCCAATGACAAGCCCTGGTTCACTGCTAAGCTCAGACAAATCAGGAAGGAGAAGGAAGCAGCGTTGAAAAGTGGAGACAGGGACTGCTACAGAGAGGTAAAATATCGGTTTAACAGAGAGCTGAGGAGAGCTAAATCTGTGTATTCTGAGAGACTCCAGCAGCAGTTCACTGCTAACGACTCTGCTTCTGTGTGGAGAGGACTGAGGCAAATCACCAACTATCGGCCTCAAGCTCCTAAAGGTCAGGATGACAAAGCTCTTTGTCAAAGACTGTCCCAACACTATGCCCGTTTTGACACCTCGTCAGCTGTGTCCAACTCCCCCCTCCCCCCAGCTCCACTGCCTCCACGGTCCCTACTTCATCAAAGGCGGCCTCCCCCTCCTCCCCCCCTGCCCTTGTCATCAGTGAGCAGGACGTGCTCAGACAGTTCTCCAGACTGAACCCGCGCAAGGCCCCCGGTCCAGACGGCGTGTGTCCCTCCACCCTGAGACACTGTGCGAAAGAGCTGGCTCCTGTCTTCACAGACATTTTTAACACCTCCCTTAAGCTATGCTACGTGCCGACCTGCCTCAAATCCTCCACCATCATCCCTGTCCCCAAGAAGCCACGGATCACTGGACTTAACGACAACAGACCTGTAGCGCTCACCTCTGTAGTCATGAAGTCCTTTGAGCGCCTGGTCCTGCCCCACCTCAAGTCCATCACCACTCCCCTCCTGGACCCGCTGCAGTTTGCCTACCGAGCTAACAGGTCTGTAGACGACGCAGTCAACCTGGCCCTCCACTCCATCCTGCAGCACCTGGACTCCCCGGGAACCTATGCCAGGATCCTGTTTGTGGACTTCAGCTCTGCATTCAACACCATCCGCCAGGCTCTGCTCCAGGACAAGCTGTCCCTGCTCAATGTGCCTGACTTCCTCTGCAGGTGGATCACCGACTGCCTGATGGACAGGAGGCAGCATGTGCGGCTGGGAAAGACTGTCTCAGACTCTGTTAGCATCAGCACCGGATCACCCCAGGGCTGTGTACTTTCCCCTCTACTCTTCTCCCTTTATACCAACTCCTGCACCTCCAGCCACCAGTCTGTCAAGCTGATCAAGTTTGCGGACGACACCACCCTCATCAGGCTCATCTCCAACGGCGACGAGTCCGTCTACAGGAGAGAGGTGGCCCAGCTGACGTCCTGGTGCAACAACAACAACCTGCAGCTGAACGCTCTGAAGACAGTGGAGATGATTGTGGACTTCAGGAAAGTCACAACCCCTCTGCCCTCCCTCACCCTCACAGGCTCTCCCATCACCACTGCAGATTCCTTCCACTTCCTAGGCACCACCATCACCAGGGACCTCAAGTGGGAGCCGACCATCAGCTCCCTCATCAAAAAGGCCCAGCAGAGGATGTTCTTCCTGCGGCAGCTGAGGAAGCTCAAGCTACCCACCAAGATGTTAGTGCAGTTCTACACAGCCATCATCGAGTCCATCCTCACCACCTCCATAACCGTGTGGTACGCAGGAGCCACTGCCAGGGACAGACTAAGGCTGCAGCGCGTCGTGCGCACTGCTGAGAAGGTGATCGGCTGCAAGCTCCCATCTCTCCAGGATCTGTACATCTCCAGGACCCGGAGGCGTGCTGGCCGGATCATAGCCGATCCTTCACACCCTGGTCACGTACTGTTTGCCCCTCTCCCCTCAGGTAGAAGACTTCGGTCCATTCAGACTAAAACCTCCCGTCACATGAACAGCTTCTTCCCCTCTGCCATCAGACTGCTGAACACTAAGTGACTTATTGACTCTCGTGCACTATGTACAGCAGCTCAACCAGACTCATGTCAATCATCACTGTTTTCTTTTTGCATTACCGACTGCACTATATGGTTCTCCACAATATCTGCTGCTCGCTAATATATTTAAAACTGCTGACTAGTATTACTCATTCTTATTCTACACTTTATTGCATGTATAGTTTATTTCTTTTATTTTATCATGTTTAATGTTGCAGCATTGCACCGAGACAAATTCCTAGTTTGTGTACTACATGAACAATGGCAATAAATCTGATTCTGATTCTGATTCTGATTCTGTACTAATACTGCCATCACGTTACAATAATGTGCTTAAACATGTTCTTAAAGCTTGCGTTAACCAACGTGTTTAAGGCAAGCTTACAATTTTTCCCAAGCCCAATCCAAGTACGATATGTTCACAACCTAACTTTAAAAATAACTGTAATCACAACCAAGTTGTGTTACTCCCTAACCCTTACCAAAAAATTGGAGTGCCTAATGAAATCCTGTGATTTAAACTTTAAAAAGAATCCATAACTCAAAAAAGAAAGGGGAGAAAAAAGCACAAAGCACTGGACAGGAAATGCCCTCGCACAAAATCTCTAAAGGAGTTAGCAGCAGATGGACTGTCATGCACACACTGTGTCTCCGTTTTGCCAGAAAACATCTTGATGATCCCCAAGACTTTGGGGAAAATACTCTATGGACTGACGAGACAAAAGTTGAATTTTTTGGAAGGGATGTGCCCCATTATATCTGGCATAAAAGTAACACAGCATTTCAGAAAACGAACATCATACCAACAGTAAAATATGGTGGTGGTAGTGTGATGGTCTGGGGCTGTTTTGCTGCTTCAAGACCTGGAAGACTTGCTGTGGTAAATGGAACCATGAATTCTGCTGTCTACCAAAAAATCCTGAAGGAGACTGTCCGGCCATCTGTTCGTGACCTCAAGCTGAAACGCACTTGGGTTCTACAGCAGGACAATGATCCAAAACACACCAGCAAGTCCACCTCTGAATGGCTTAAGAAAAACAAAATGAAGTGTTGGCCTGAATCTGATTAAGATGCTGTGGCATGACCTTTAAAAGGTGGTTCATGCTTGAAAACCCTCCAGTGTGGCTGAATTACAACAATTCTGCATAGAAGAGTGGGCCCAAATTCCTCCACAGCTCTGTAAAAGACTCATTGCCAGTTATCACAAATGCTTGATTGCAGTTGTTGCTGCTAAGGGTGGCCCAACTAGTTGTTTGGTTTAGGAGCCAAACACTTATTCACACAAGGCTGACATAACGTTCGGCTCAGGAGACGCACACACACAGGCTCAGAGTAGTT